>KE505010.1:343834-359046 GCA_000441515.1 Elaeis oleifera | reverse complement strand
ATTTTACTGATTTTACAGATATTGAGGAATCAAGATGATACAAGATATGAATGGAAGAGTGATCAGAAGTAGAATTCCTATACTTTTATATTAGGTTGAAAGTCTTATTAAATTTGATGTAAGGCTTATGAATTATTGTTGAATTTATTGAGATATTAAAGAAGAAATTTAGACCATTATGTTTTGGATTTAAATTATTGACTAATTATTTCGCTGTTGTTTTAGGATAGCATGATAAGATGCCTTGCATGCTTACGGAAAGAGTTTTCTATGAGTATGCGGCGGTTACCATGACCCTCGATTCACAATCTCGGGTCGGGGCGTGACAACTAAGTCCCAGTCGGCATTCATCAAAGGTAGATTAATCCAATCTCAGCGCAATGGTGATCCTCACTTCGTGTAAGAAGAACAGGGAGAAAGGAATACTATTCAAAATAGATTTTGAGAAAGCTTTTGATAACATGGATTGAAGATTTCTTATCACCTTATTAGAGCCCAAGGGGTTTGGAAGCAAGTGGTGCAAGTGGATAACTTCTATTTTACATTCTTTCAAGATGACAATTCTAATAAATGGAGAACCTACAAGATGGATCCAAGCAAGAAAGGGACTCAAACAAGGAGACCCATTGTCACCTCTTCTATTTGCACTAGTGGCCAATATCCTCGATCATCTTCTCAAACTCGTAGCCAAAAACAATATGATCAGAGGTATAGGCCCATTAAACATCATTGGAAGCATCTTATCGCTTCAGTATGCAGATGACACAATAATCCTTTGCAGTGCTGAAAATGTTTTCATGCAAAATCTTAAATTTATCTTGCACACCTTTGAACTTCTCACTAGCTTGAAGATTAACTACAACAAGAGCTCTCTGTTTGGCATTGGTCTTTCAGAATTTGCAAATGGCCAATTCGTACAGCTCTTTGGGATGTTCGCTGGCAAACTTTCCCCCAAATACTTAGGTTTTCCATTGCACCACTCAAAACTAGGGTCTCGGCATTGGAACTTCATTGTCGAAAAAGTAGAAAAGAAATTGGTAAGGTAGAAAGGGAAATTGTTGACACTGAGAGGGTGATTGGCTTTGATAAACTCGGTTTGAAGTACAATATTGACCTATTGGATGTTTTCTACTCATATACCTTGAAAAATTATAAACAAAATAGACAAATTAAGAAGAAATTTTCTTTGGAAAGGAAATATTTCATGCTCCAAAGGATACTGCCTGGCGAGCTGGTCCATAGTCAGCAAACCAAAGAGATATGGTGGGTTAGAAGTTCTAAACCTTCGTCTATTCAACAAATGTCTTTTACAAAAATGGTGGTGGAGATATTTTGAAGAGAAAGATTTGCAGTGGCATCGACTAATCCAAAAGATACATCACAATGATAAGATTCCAAGTGCAACCACTAACTAAAGTCTTGGGAGAGCCTCATCAACTTGGAAGGATATAAACTCAGTTAGAGAGTTTTTCTTCATCAGCGTCAGGTTTAAACATGGGAATGGGAAGCAAATTGGTTTTTGGCATGACTCTTGAATAAAGGTATTCCTTTGAAACGTCTGTTCCCAATGCTTTATCACCGTTCAACAAACCAAAACATCTCCATTTGTGAATTCTTAGACACGCCAAACAAGAAAATGCTTTTTCCTCACTCCCATGCCAAGGTTGGGAGGTGTTGGGACAAATCAACACCAACTCCCGGCTCCGACCGTACATGGGCCGACAGAATATATTATGCCGACTTACGATCGATTGACCAACTGAGAGTCGGCAATTACCAATTAACGACAGATGGTTTAATAAACCTCCGACTGAAGACTCAGCCAATAGATATTCGGATATTCTACCGACTCATCAATATTACCGACATACAGTCAGCTTATTTGTTCAACACATCCTAATCATTATGGACGGTTATCAATTATGTGTCATGATGATTAGTGGGAATTAACGATCCACTAATTCTCTAATAATGGCTCGATAATTTAGCACCATATAAAACGAGATCATGTGTTCGACGGTTATATCAAAATCATCTATAAAAGGAGGATAAGTGAGCAGCATCGGTAAAGCAATTCTGAGCCAAAACTCTGCTCTCTAAATATTCAAATCCACTGTTCACCAATTCTCTCTGATTTAGGCATCGGAGGGTCCCCGTCGGATACAATTTCGGTCTGTGAGGACTTGTGCTTGCAAGTGCTCTTCACTGGTGACAGGAGACGAGGGAGTTGGCTGCAACAGATTGGTGCGTCAGGTAGGAGAGGCGAAGAACTACAATCAACCATGCCGAAAATCAGAGTCCAACATTCGACTGGATCGACGAGACACTCTTCCCACCAGGAAGATGCTCCTCCCCACCTCTAGTAGCAGAGCCTAGTTTTCGCATTCTGTGATCATCACGGACGCACAGATTGCTGCATTAGTGCAGCAGATGAATATTTGATGGAGGCAGTCAAAAACCTCCAATAGCAACAAATCCAGCAGCAGCAGCTGCCAGTGGAGCAACCGGTGACATAGTCGGTGCCATCTAGGCACAGCCACCATCCTCCACGGTGATCACCTTCCTCCTCCTCGAAGCGACCGTCTCGATGCTTCCATCGAGATGAACAATTGCATTCTTGGCACTCTCACCGTGCCACCCACCATTCAAGGCGTTCCCCTCTCCTTCCCATTTATATAGTGTTAGGAAGGGAAAACGGCCGCGGACACCTTCTATTTATCCTTCGAGCTCGTCGGGGGGTTCCATCCCTGGAGTTTTCCAGCAATGGTGATTAGACGACTATGAATGCAAGTTTCAAAAAATTGATCGCCGACTTGTCTGACTTCAAGTGGAAGGTCGAAAGTCCTCTAGTGACTACGACTTTCACACTATACAACCTCTTTCTCAGCACATCTTGGATGAGCCAATTCCGTCTCGGTTCAAGATGCCACAAGTGGAGCTATACGATGGCTCCACCGATCTAATCGACCACCTGAAGAGCTATAAAGCTCTCATGATGATCCAGGGGCGACCGATGTCCTCTTATGCATTGACTTCTCGATAACTCTTCAGAAACTGCTCGGACCTGGTATTTCGGGCTTCAGTCGGAAAGTATTGACTCCTTCGAGTAGCTCGAGCATTCTTTCGTGACTCACTTCAGCACTAGTCGAAGGCCGTCACGAACATCTGACAGTCTCTTCTCAGTCAAATAAGGTGAGATAGAGACTTTGTAGCTTGTTTCAATACAGTCACGTTTGAGGTCAGGGATCTCAATGAGGACATGGCTATATTAGCCATGAAGAGGGATTTGAGGAGATCCAGATTTATCTACTCTTTGGACAAAACTCTCTCCCAGACCTATACTGAACTTCTTGAGCATGTGTATAAGTATATTCGTACGGATGAAGTTGCTTCTAACCGACGCCAGACAGAAGGTAAGGGCCAGAAGAAGAAACAGAAGAAAGGTGGAGCTCTGATCGAATCAAGTCGGCCACCTCTCAATAAGCAAGCTTCACTCCGACAACGGAGTCTGAAGCCGAGTTATGGCAGATATGACTCCTGTACTCCTCTCTCTGCTCCTCGTGCATAGATTCTCATGGAGATCGAAGGAGCAGAATATTTACGGCACCTCCCACCAATGAAAGTGCCATTGAAGAACCATGATCGGAGGAAGTACTGTCGGTTCCATCATGATCACAGTCATGACATCAAACAATGCATCCAGCTCAGAGACGAGATAGAGGTCCTGATCCAACGAGGTTACCTTGAAAAATATTGAAGGGATCAACCGACTCAACCTCCTGCTGACTGACAGCCTCAACCGCAAACTGAGAAAACTATCAATAACCAACCGACTGCAAGAGTAATCAACATGATCTTGGAATGACCAAGCTGGGGGGCAACTTCTGAAGAAGAGTTGGCGAAAAGGTGACGACTCGATAATATAATAACTATTTTGAAAGAAGATGTTCGGAGAATTCAAACTCTCCATGATGATGTTGTTGTTGTTTCGACAACAGTAGCTAATTATGATGTAAAAAAAATTCTTGTAGATAATGAAAGTTTAATATATTTTTATTTATTTTATATTCTCTCGAATACAACTACCAACTGATCGACTTAGAAGAGTCTCGACGCCATTGATCGGTTTCACGGGAGATGCTGTTACTATGAAAGAGGAAATCTCTCTCCCCTTAACTGCGGAAACTGAACCACAACAAAGCACTGTTCTTGTGACATTCACAGTTGTCCGAATTCCTTCGACTTATAATGTCATACTCGAATAACCTAGTCTTAATATATTAAGAGCAATGGTCTCGACATACCATCTACTAGTTCAATTTCTGATAAGAAATGGAGTCGGAGAGATATGTGGAGGTCAACAGTTTGCCCGATGCTATTTTTAGTCTCCACATAAAATAATAAACATGAAGACTCTCTGTCCGTCGATAAATTGGATCAAAGAGAGAATCAAAAGAGGGGTGAACCAGCTGAACAACTGATTTCCATCCCATTAAAAGAAGAAGATCCTGAAAAGATGGTTTAAATCGGATCGTAGCTGTCTGATCCGGAACGACAATAATTAATAAATCTATTGAGAGCAAATACCGACATCTTCGCTTGATCAGCTACCGACATGCCAGACATTTCTTCGGATGTAATAACTCACCGACTAAATATTGATCCAAAAGTTAAGCTGGTGAGATAGAAGAAACGGCCTTTTGCCCTCGAAAGATAGAAGGTCATCGATGAAGAAATCGACAAGCACCTCACGGTAGACTTCATCAAAGAAGCTACTTATCCCGATTGGCTCGCTAACGTAGTGATGGTGAGAAAGACCAATGAAAAATGAAGAATCTGCATCGACTATATAAATTTGAATGAAGCTTGTCCAAAGAACACCTTTCCTTTGTCGAAGATTGACCAATTGATCGATGCAACTTCAAGACACCAATTTTTAAGCTTCATGGATGCTTTTATCAGATACAATCAAATTCAGATGGCATCCAAAGATGATGAGCACACAGCCTTCGTAACCGACAAAGACATATATTGTTATAAAGTGATATCTTTCGGTCTAAAAAATACCAGAGCCACTTACCAACGGCTTGTCAATAAGATCTTCAAAACACAGATTGGACGAAATATAGAAGTATATGTGGACGACATACTGATGAAAAATCCTCAAATCTCAAACCATATTCGAGACCTGAAAGAAGCTTTTAGCATACTTTGATGATATCAGATGAGGTTGAATCCGACTAAGTGTGCGTTCGGAGTGACTTTCGAAGATTTTTTGAATTTCTTATGTCACAATGAAGAATCAAGGCCAATCTCGAGAAGATAAAGACTATCATCAACAGCATCCGAACTCAAAGAAAGAGATACAGCAACTTAATGAAAGAATCGCTGCACTCAGTTTATTCATTTCTAGGTTGGCTGAAAGATGTTTGTCTTTCTTCAAGACCCCATGGCAGACAAAGAATTTTTATGGTCGGATGAATCTCGACAGTCTTTTGAGGACCTAAAGAAATACCTTGCATCCCCACCATTGCTGACAAAAATGAAGGTGGGAGAAACACTGTATCTCTATTTTGCGACTTCAATAGAAGCGGTCAGTTCGGTATTCATTCAAGAGAATGAAAATCAAATTCAACGACCGATCTACTACACTAGAAAGGTGCTTCATAATGTCGAAGTGAGGTATTCAAGGATGGAGAAAATGATCTATGCTCTGATCATATTATCGCAACAGCTTTGCCCATACTTTCAAGAACATCCTATTGTTGTCTTAACAGATCAGCTGTTGAAGGCAATCTTGCACCGATCTGATACATCAGGTCGAATGGCAAAATAGGCAATAAAGTTTGACGAATTTGACATACAATACCACCCACGTCCGTCAATGAAGGTGTAAGTTCTGGCTGACTTCGTCGCCGAATGTACAATACTCAATAATAAACCTGAGGATGAAACTAATGACACAATAAACAGACCAAGACTCCTGAACCCGACTTAACGTCGACTTGGGTGCTACATATTGATGGAGCATCTAATACACAAGGCAATGGAGCTGGTCTTATTCTTATAAATTTCGAAGGGTGATCACTGCATACGCCCTTTGATTCAACTTCAAAGCATCAAATAATCAAACTGAATATGAAGCACTCTTAGTCGGCTTAAGGATTGCCAAAGTGCTTGATATTGATAGCCTGAAGGTCTTCACCAAGTTGAAATTGATTGCTGGACAAGTCAAAGGTGAATATGAAGCCTGAGACCCCATTATGATGAAGTATCTTCAGAAGGTGAAGGATCTTACATCAACCCTAAAATACTTTGAGATCTTTCGCATCCCAAGAACTGAAAATGCTCGAGCCGACACACTTTCATGACTCACAACTACTTCCTTCAATTCGTTGGTCGGACATTCATTGAATGCCTCGAACAGTCGAGTATTGACAAAGTAGGAAGTGTTACAACTCACTGTAGAATCAAGCTGGATGGATCCGATCGTCCAGTATTTGACTAATGGGACTCACCCTATGGATCCCTTAGAAGCCAAATGACTTTGATGGACAACCTCTCAATACATTCTAATGAATGGTCATCTATACAAAGATCATTCTCCCTTCTCTTACTAAAGTATTTGGGACCAACAGATGCCGACTATGCACTCAGAGAAGTTCACGAAGGGATTTGCGAAAATCACTTGGGGGGTAAATATCTAGCTTACAAAATTCTGCGATAAGGATACTATTGGCCACCATGAAGAAAGATGCGGCTGAGCTTGTCTGAAGGTGTGAACCATGTCAGAAATATGCAAACATACAACACCAACCAGTCAGCTAACATCAATTTTTGCACTATGGCCCTTCGCATAGTGAAAAATTGACATACTTGATCCTTTTCCTCCGGCATCTGGTCAGAGAAAATTCATAGTGGTCGCTATCAACTACTTCACCAAGTGGGTGGAAGCTGAACCTCTGGCATAAATTATTGATAGTAAGATAGAAACTTCATTCAAAAATTAATTATATGTAGATTCGATTTACCACACACCATCATCACTGACAATGGTTGGCAATTCAATAATCAAAACTTCAAAGAGTTCTGTACAAAATTTTATATTACACACAAACTCACGTCAGTCGGCCATCCACAATCAAATAGAGAGGAGGTAACCAACCGAACGATTCTGCATGGACTCAAAACTCGACTGAATGAAGCTAAAGGCCTCTAGGTGGAAGAACTATATCCGATCCTATGGGCGTACCGAACGACTCCTCACATACCAATAAAGAATCACCATTTAATCTAGCTTATGGAACAAAGCAATGATCCCACTCGAGATCAGATTACCATCAACAAGGGTTGAGCAATACAGTGAGCCGAGTAATTTCAAATATCGAAGAGCCGATCTAGATCTACCTTCAGAAGTCCGACAGTAAGCTCAAGTTCGGATGGCTGCATATCAACAAAGGATAGTCCGATATTATAATGCAAGAGTCAAACCGAAGATCTTTCGGCCAGGAGATTTGGTTCTAAGGAAAGCAGAAATCTCGAGACCCCGAGATCAGAAAAAACTATCTCCAAATTGAAAAAGATCTTATAGGATAGCCGAAACACTCAGATCGGGTGCATATTGGCTAGAAACCCTTAAAGGGTCAGCTATACCCTGAACATAGAATGCTGACAATTTAAAGATGTATCATCAATAAAATTGTTCGTGTATACATTATTCGGAATGAAATACTGAATTTCAGAATTTCAAAATCACGAGTTTCGGTCAACTACAAAATGATTTTGGATCGATAAGTGAACGGTCAATTCCTATCGACTACCAACTATACTTTGGCTTTCACTGTAAAAGCCACAATACCGACTATGTCTCGGTACCAAACATATTTCGGCTTTTCATTATAAAAGTCGATCATAGTCGAATGACTATATGCCGACTTAGTCCTAACTAAGTGAAATATTATGCCAATACGATCAAAATCGGATTGAAATTGTACCGACTTGACTACGATCGATCGAAAGATATTCGGTTTGCCACTGATTATCAAATAACTTGACGTAATAATCTGACTAAAAAGTCAGATGCAAGGTATTCGACTTATTACCGTTTATCCTAATTCTTACAAGTACATCAAATGAATATACGACTAACGGATGATCCTACAACTATTATCGAATATTTGGTTCATCGATTGATGTTCGGTAACTAAATAGTTATTCAATAACATTGCAGACATACAAAAGAGAAAGCCTATACTTAGAAGGAAAAAATTCTTCCATTCATTAAAAAAAGAGAGGTTACAAGATTGGACCGAAGTCTGATTACAAAATTATTGATTACAAAAAAATAAAGTTACATCGATCATCAGTCACCACCTTCATCTCTTTGCTCTGGAGTAGCATCAGGGACTTGGACGACTTCCGATGCTGTCGGTGTCCTTCTTTCAGTCGATACTGCATCTTCTTCAACAGCTCCATCTTCTGACATTGGAGGAACGATGCTGCTTAAATTGAGGTCTGGATATAATTTTCTGACCGCATCTCAACCGTCTTCATACCCGACACAATAGGACGCAAACCCACCTTCAAGGATCTCTTCTTTGAATTCTTCCGAATTCTTGAAGTCTTTGATTGTCCGATTTAAAACCTCCCTCGCTGACTCTGCTTCCATCCTCGCCAATTCTGCATCGACTCGTGCGGAAGACACCTCCTCATCGGTTAGTGCCAACCTTTTCAGGCTGGCCCAATGTCATCCACGTTTAGCTTCGAGCTCAAGGATACATCCGTCTCTTTTTCGTCGAAGTCGGTGAATGAAATATTTCTTACTCTTGATCTTTGACTCAAGAGTCAAGATGTTTTGACGAGCTGACTCAAGCTCGACTCCAGAAGACTGAAGGTCGTCTAACAAGCGAGAGACTTCCTGCCGAAGCTTAGCCTCCGCTTGGCTACCGACCGAAGCTGCTCCAGGGCAGCCGCCTTCTCAGCATCGGCAGCTGCCACTTTATTCATCCATACTCGATAAAAGTCGACAACCTTCCCATAGCCGGCCTCCAGGTCGAACATGTCATGGACCAACTGTAAGACAAGTTGGGTCAGATCAAAAAAAATGAAAGAGAACTTACCCCGAGTATCATCGGGTAAAAAGATAAGAATATCTCGACCACCGTTCGATTCTTCTTGCTCTCTCGATCGGCTGGGAGGAGAGCGGCTTGGATGAGCCGTCTAGCCAATGTCAGATTGGCCAGGGCCGACTCATCCTCCGACACTCTGATGTCGAAGTGAACTGTGTGGCCTACAGACGTCGCATCATTTGTCGAAGTCATCGGTGCCTTCCTCTGGTCTCCTGTCGGCAGCCCCACATTTGAGATTACGGAGAAACTGGAACTCGACTGCGCCCGTGAAACTCCACTGAAGGAGCGACTAACGCAACTGCAGACTGTTTGGATTCAGCCGCGGCCTCCACCTCGGCCGAACCTTGGTTGGTGGAGCTACCATCGTTGCTGTGGCAACCCCATCTTCTCTTACCGTCTGCTCTTCAACAGACGGCACGTTGGGGAGCACTGTCGGAGCCGACAGCGCCAGAATCGACTCAGAAACTGACGCAAGTGGTACATCGGGTTCCCCCACCGATGCAGATGTAGAAGCCCGACCCTTCTTCAGTGGATGCCCTTTTCTTGACAGCGTGCTGACAAATATCGGTGCTCGATACTCGCGCCCTCAGCTGCATGGCTGCAATCAGAATAAGTCAATACAATTCAAAAACAAATAAAAAAAAATAAAAATGAAAGTGATCCACTATACTATACCTAGAGAGGTGACCAAACTGAGGCCAGCGTTGTAGACAGCCTATTCGATCATAAGCTTTCTCTATGGCGGGACCGCCATATTCTTCAACCAATGAAAATCCTCCCGATTGTCGACCTCCATCCGACTGTTATCATTGGGGCCGGTCCTTGGATCACCCAGCGTGAAGGAAAGCCCCAAGAAAGCGAGGAAGAAGCAAAAAAGAATTAGTTTTCCATCCATGGATGGACGATAGAAGACTGGTAATGAAAGAAAGGCTTTTTCATGGGTTGAAGAACCACCAACCCTGGGTCTTTAGATGGGATCAGAGAACAAAAAAGGCACGAAAGAGGGAAGGACGAGGTTCGATCAGTATTAACTGACACAACAAAGCAAAACTAATGATAAGCCAAACTAAATTCGATGCCAGCTGAGTAGGGCAAAGACTATAATCGAGCAGATTTTAGACAAACTCCGAAATCGAAAATCGAAGAGCCGTTTGAAGGTCTTCAATATAGAAAGCCATCTAGTTCGTAGGAGGGGAGTTCACCCAACCATCAACACCAGGTGCAAAAAGTTGATACTGCTTCGGAATGCGATATTGCTCCCGGAGCAGCTCAACATTCGGCTCAGAAAGTGAAGAAGCCTCCACTTCGGGACCCGACGGGGAATCCGACCGACTATCCCAAGAAGAGGATGCTCTAGCCATGGGAGAAGAAATGAAGGAAATCAAAAAGGACGATTCAAGAAGACAAAAGACTTAACCTGAAACTCAAAGAATAAGACAAGGAAAGACTGAGGTCTTGGGTACTGGGACTATCCTCTGGCAGAGTTTCTGTAGTAGAGAAGATAAAATGAAAAGTAAAAGGCTCGCCAAAAATGATCCTATATATATAGGATCCCCCAATGGTCAGGATGAAAGTGATCAAATCAGAGTCTTATCAGATGATGACACGTGGCAATATCTGGACCGACCATAGATCGGACAGTTCAATGCACCTACTCCTGATCGTACCACCTCACCATCATCTGCGTGGATAGCTCCGACCCAATGATATTCGGATACGTGGCCAAAATTTACTTATCAGAATCGTATCATCCAACGTCGAATTATATTCTTGAAATGATGTCCGTTACTGACATCCGATATCGAATTGTCCTGTCAATATGACAGCTCAATAATGATTCTGCAGCCACCGAAACGGCAAAATAGCCGACTCTCGTACTCTAAAGAGACTAACAGTCAAGTCGGAGCTTAAGGTGACACATGATGACTCCCTTTGTCCAACGTGACAAACCACGTGATACACACATCGGATCATCTTGGACTCGAGAGTGGGGGGCAACTGTTGAGACAAGTCAACACCGACTCCCGACTCCAACTATACATCGGCCGACAGAACATATTATGCCGACTTACGATCGATTGACCGATCGAGAGTCGGTAATTACCAATTAACGACAGATGGTTTAATAAACCTCCGACTGAAGACTCAACCAATGGACATTCGGATATTCTACCGACTCATCAATATTATCGACATATAGTCGGCTTATTTGTTCAACACATCCTAACCATTATGAATGGTTATTAATTACGTATCATAACGATTAGTGAAAATTAATGACCCACTAACTCCCCAATAATGGCCTGATAATTTAGCACCATAAAAAGCGGGACTATGTGTTCGACGATTACATCAAAATCATCTATAAAAAGAGGTAAGTGAGCAGCATCGGTAACGCAATTCTAAGCCAAAGCTCTGCTACTTTAAATATTCAAATCTACTGTTCACCAATTTTCTCTCTGACTTAGGCATCGGAAGGTCTCCATCGGATACAATTCTGGTTTGTGAAGACTTGTGCTTGTAGGTGCTCTTCATCGGCGATAGGCGATGAGGGAGTTGGCCGCAATAGGAGGAAATGGATCATCTCAAAAACCTCATCAGCCTAGTTCACAAGATCAACTTAGAAGATGAGATCTTATGGAGATGGTGCAACTTGAACAAATTTTCTGTTAAAAGGTGTTATGAATTCCTCAATCATGGAGGGATAACTTCACATTTTGCAAGGATAAACCGGAAGATCCCTCCATCGGAAAAATTGAAAGTCTTGGCTTATAACAAAAGGATCGTCACGGCTGATAACATGAAGAAGAGAAATTGGATTAGCCCTCCCTCATGTTTATTATGTTGAAATGTAGAAGAAACAATTGATCATATTTTCTGGATTGCTCCTACTCTCATCTTATATGGGATAAGATCAATAGAGCATTAAGAATTCAGTTTACACCAACCTTAATGGAAGAATTCTGCACAACTTGGAGAAGATTAATCACGCATAAGAAATTGATGAGAGCTCGCGACTGCATGGTCCTGACAGTTATGTGGAGCATTTGGAAGGAGAGATAATTGGAATTTTAGATTTGAGGCCAAGTCGGCAATGTGTTTGCTAGAACATTCTCTAGGACTATTTAATAGCTGGATGGCTTGTTTACTGGATAAGTTTCAAGAATCTTCACAGGAACTGATGAGATGGGTGCCAGAGGATGTCAAGTTAACAGCTAAAGTTTGAAGGGGAATAATAATGAAAAGAGATTTTTAAAGCAAAATGGCCACTGAAATCGAGGACAAATATGTTACGATGCTGTTACCCATGTAATAGTAATATCTGAAACTTCTCTCTTGGGCTCAGGCCTAAGCCATCTCGGCTTATGGTCAAAATAGTCTGTGGCACAATAATGCCTCTGTTTCATTGAATTTTTTAATAAAATAGGTTGGCAACTTTTCATTTCATCAAAAAAAATATATATATATTGTGTTGCTTGATATTTGAATAATTTTGCTATAATTGAAAGACATTATTGGTTGGTATTTAAACAGTGCTACAATAATTCTTATACAACATTCTGTCAGACAGTGCTAGATATATATCCTCAATTTGCAACAGATTAAGGTATTTTATAGTGTATTAGATTGTGAATTTTTTAAAATGGGGAGTCTGCAAGATATTAATACGTTTCATAACATTTAAAGGAAATTTTAATTTTAAAATTTTGGAAAAAAAGATCGCGCCAGATAGGGGTCGAACCTACGACTTTCTGCTTAGGAAACAGACGCTCTATCCACTGAGCTACAGGCGCCATACTCGGTCTTGTGGTTCATACAGATGTCGGAAACTAGTGTAACAGAAATTTGGTCACTGGATATCAAGAACTGGAAACCCAATTTGTTCATATCCAACCAGATCCCATTTCTTAGTCTTATGTAATCCATATCTCCACAAAATCAATTATAACCTTAGTCATCATTTTAATTTTGCCCTTTTTGGCTACCAATCTTAATCCTGATCACATCTTTAGCATCCAACATGCTCAAAACCGACTTTGCTTGTTCGACAACCGTAGCACCAGCCATTACCAAATGTTTCCCCACCCCTACTCCCATCCACCAAATCCGTCCAATAGAATAACAAATTCCCGTGAACGAATCGCTACCAAGTCGTTTTCTTCTTCAGCCTCTCTCATTCTCACCCTACTTGATGATTTCTATTTCTTGCAAGCGTGGCATGGCCTCAGTTTTGGAGTAGAGTAAAGGTTTTTAAAACCGTGGAAGTTGCAGGGTTCCCACCAACCTCAATTTATCTTTTACGTCCCACTACCTCCATATCCAAATATATATAAATCCAGTTCTAAGCAAAAACCCATTCCAAGTCTTCCGCTCATGGATCCATAGACCAAATCTTGTTCCAATTTTCGGCTAAGAATTATGGTTCCAATGGCTAAATTCCTCGCCTCAATCTTATTACTTATCCCCTTTGCCTTTGCTGATGTCAGTTTTAACTACCCAGCCGTCTTCAACTTCGGCGACTCCAATTCCGACACCGGCGTCCGCATCGCCGCCGGCCTCGAGAGCCTCGAGCTGCCTAATGGTCAGACCTACTTCCGCAGGCCGGCCGGACGGTTCTGCGATGGCCGACTCATCATCGACTTCCTCAGTAATCTCTCCCTTCTCCAGTTTAATTCCTTCTGGATCACACTTTTGTCATCTCCAGAATTATCTCCTCTTATATTTGAGCACTAGGTTTTGGATATTTTGTCGATAAATTGAAGGTAAAGGAGGTCTTTAATGTGCAAATATTGATAATTTTAGTAAGTTGAGGAAATTTTTATGAGGCCTTTTTTTTGTGGAAATTGTTATGAGGCCTTTAACTAGCAGTTTAGGGGTCGATGTCATGGTGGTTGTTTTGTGCGAGCCTGTTGGGTGGAATGGTGGTTACTGATGAGACTGCTTTGGTTGGTAATGATGATTTGTGCACTTGAATTAATTCAACAATGTCACTGAATTATGTGATGAGAATCCAAAATTTTTTAAGTTGCAAGCAGGAATGCTTACATTATACAACTGAGCCTAGTTACGAAAATCCCTTCAGTTAAAATAAGTAGTAACTCATGTTATGGTCAAGACTGCTGGATTTCACCTTGATTGCAGCTTGGAGCGACAAGGCTACTGGTCCCCCAATGGACTATAAGTAGATTTGAGTTTGGTTATTGAGTTTATTAAGATCGACATATTTAGTAAAAGAACATGGATCACTTGGATAGAAGCGCATGTTTTTAAAGAGTTGAGACCTGTATGGGTTCTGGTGTCTGTGGTGATTCGGTGGTGGATATGGCTTTAAGCAAATGAAAGGGTTTTCTGATCTAAAATCAAGGGCTGTTCAACAGAAAATTGATTGTCTTACATTGCTGGAAGGAATAAAGCTCTGATGCTTCCTTATCTGAGTCTACTCATCTTATACCTTGCAAGAATGCCTGTTCTATGTAATCTCATTTCTTGATAATTTTCGTTTCTATCTGGTTGTGCCTCCATTTTGTTGCCGGCTTAATGACCTCTCTGATCTTCTTGGTGTTCATTCGAATCTGAAGAAGATTTTCTTTAAAAAAAAAATGTAGAATGACACATTTAATGAAAGAACTTAACTAAGTTGCTAGAACACAGAGTAAAGGAATAATGATTATATATGCAAAACATCTATTTACTATCAATCAAGCAACACATAGCAAAAAGCTTTTATTGACATAGTCAACAAGATAAACCTAAGATATTGTATACTGCCTGATCTGCCACCCAACAGGATTATACAACATATTGCATGAAGAATGCATAATGCTATAAACCATCAACACCAGAGCCAAATGCTTCATCATTGTTGTCGTCGTCGTTGTCGTCGTCGTTGTTGTTGTCATCATCATTGTTTTTGTTGTCATTGATGTGCCATGGTGCTATTCACAATATTTATGTTTGATATTGATGCAATTTTTTTCACACCTTCATTTTTCTTATAATGTAGTTTTATATATGTTATTCTTAGCATACTGTATGTCTGACGCATTATCTTATCCTCATACAATTTTCTTTTTTTTCCTTTTT
>KE505010.1:310609-343814 GCA_000441515.1 Elaeis oleifera | reverse complement strand
TTTTATTTTGTTTGCAGTGGATGCTATGGATATGCCATTCCTAAATGCCTATCTGGATTCTGTTGGTGCACCAAGTTTCCAGAAAGGTTGCAACTTTGCTGCAGCTGGGTCTGCAATACTTCCAGCAACAGCATCATCTGTCAGCCCATTTTCATTTGGCATTCAAGTTGCTCAGTTCTTTCGATTTAAAGACCGAGTTCTTGAGTTGCTAGCTAAAGGTAATATTCTTTTTGGATGGAACGGGGAACTTTAGGCTTGTTGCATGATAAAAGTTGCTAATGCTAATGAATTCTATCTTACCTTTCTCAAAACTTGTGAACCTTGTGTTAGAGTTGATAATTGGGAGCTCCATGATTTGAATCAATGTTGTGAGCATGGTTTGCCATATTAGTGCATACCATCTAGTATCAGGCATATCGTACCATACTGGTACCAAACCAAGATTTGTTATAGGGGGCGTGCTAGGTCCTGGTATGCCAAACCGACTCGCTACCAGCCATATTGACACTGTACCAGCATTGTATTGGTATGGAATTCGGTACTAAGATGGCAAACATTGATTATAAGGATATTAGTCTTCTTATAAAGTTAGACATTTTTTTATGAACATTTGTTTCATCAGAGCTCATTTGTTCTTTATCATTTCTTATGCCGTGTTCAAATCGATCACATTTGTTAGGAAAGAGGATACAAATTGGATAATGAATCCTTTATCCTGTTAATAATCAGATCAACTAGATGGTAGAGAAAATGTTCTATATATCACCAAGACATGTAAGAAGAGTTTAAATCCATGGAGTTCCAATAACCAGGTGCTGATGTGACCACCATAAGTATATGGATAAATGCTAGCACATACAATCAAACTTCATATCTAAAATTGCATTATTTATGTAGAGGCTGTGATCAACTGCTAGAGCTAAAGGATGAGTTAATAAGTATGTAGCAAAGAAAAGTTTCATGAACATCAATTTGCATGTGATCTGTACCAATGATACCCAAATAAAATTGTAAAGTGTAACACTTAAGGAACAGGTTTTAGTATATAATGAGGATACAGTATGAAGCCACAAGCAAGAGAGCAGGCGAAGGCTTTGCAACATATAGATCCTACACTTACATAGACCATTGAAGTATAATTTGTTATAAATAAACTATAAATAACATACATGTGAGAAAATATAAGAATTGTATGTGTTTTGTGAGTATCTACAACATAGTGGGCAGCTATAATATTTTTAATGCCTCCTTCTACTTGGTGGATGATACACCAAGAATATGTTGTAAGAAAGATGGATAGTATATGCAATCAACAATATATGCATCAAGGTGGGAAGGTGGAGCGTGTAGAAGGTAGCACAATAGTTGAAGAAGAGTGGTGCATGATGCATAGGGATTAATGGATTATGATGTTGACTCAACATATTAAGCCAAAAAAAAAGATTCCAGCAATGCGGGAATCATGAAAATGATGCACCAAAATAGCTAATGAGTCAAAACTGTGAGGTACAACACTAGTGCTGACAACTCTGAAGTTTCAGCGGGATAACTCCAGAGTAAAATAAATGGAATTGAAATATATTAATATAGATATGAAGAGATGGGCAATAATAAAGTGACTGGAAATAGCAAAAGAAAAATCTAGTCACAAGAAATATACTGAACTTTGTTATGAACAATCAAAATATCTGCGGCGTTGGTGATTTCAGCAATGCAGAACTGCAAAATGAAGTTGCAGGTCTTGTTGTCTGGCTGTGGGATGTATTGGTTGACAAAGTTTCCAGATACTGAACAAGTAAGGTGAACAGATAGCAATGTAAATTGATACTGATCAAAATTTTAGGACATGATTATTTGATTATTACCATGATCTATGTACATTTGATGATGATAAGGATTCAAGTGCTGGTGCCACTTTGTGTGCCAGTCACTAGTAGGCACATAAAATGTTGTGCTGGCAGATGTGCCACACTATGCCAAATTTTTAATATACATACATACATAGATATATACACACACATACATGCATGCATGCATCCATCCATCCATCCATCCATCATAAATAAATTTTGAATTAAAATACTTTAAAATTATAAAATAATAGGTTCTGTACGGATCTGTATGAGGTGCCAATATTGGCTTGACACAATATGTGTCTGCTGGCATGGGCTTGCACTTGAAATTTGGATGATAGACACAACTAGACACCAAGCATAACAACACATGTATCTATGCCTCAAAGTTGGCTATGTTAAAAGAAGATAAATAGATGCTTGACAGTGCAACCTCAGGGCAGCTGAGTCTCACAATAAGCTTCTTGAGGCAAAAAGGTTTGTTATGTGAGAGCAATAATGTAGAATTTTGAATGATATGGAAGGTGACTATCTAGTCATAAACTGTCTATTTTGTGTTGCCATGGTTTCCCAGAAGTTGATGACAAGCCTTTATATCAATCACATCATAATCTGTGCCGTTGACAAAATTTTAGTGATATACACACACCTTGCCACCTTTTTTAAGCCAAAAGATCTTTTATGGTGAAGGATGTGGACTTGTGGAATTTTAGTCAAGGGCATCATTTCCATGCTTTTGGATGCAATACCTTAACATAATTCATCATTAACATTACAAGAAGATTGGCTTCACTGTGTACCTCACATGGAAGTATGTACGTTTTGGAACAAAGTCAGTGGATCGGCATATGCTGAAATCTTCCTTCTGTTATCCTTCTAAAAGGTCTTCTCTTTTTTTCATATTTTTCCTTAAATTCATCTTCTTTTTTCATTTTTGATGGATATTTCCATTGTTCACTTAAAAAATAAAAAATCTCTTTTTATAGACAAACTTGTATTGAACACAACTGGAGGAATCATATTCAATCCCTATTGCAGGAACTTCGCAAATCCGCTATCAAGCTTTCTTCAGAAACTGATCCTTCATTACCTCAGTAAAACCTTTTGCAGAACAAGCTCAAAATCTAATGTGGCTTTGTAAATTCTTATATTTGGTATCACAGGTTCAATACTTTCCCTTTGTGGATAACTGAGTAAGATGCATGTGCACATGTTGAATAAGAAACTATAATACAACCCTACTATCTATATGGCAAAAACTTGTCATGCCATTCATCCTTTGAGAACACTATAATTCATTGCGAAGCTCGGTAAGAAAACTGCTTGATATTTCATTCAGTATGCTTATTGCTAAAGGTTGAATCAACACGAACATTAAATGCAAAATAAAGTAACCAGAAAGGTTGATTTCCATGTGCATGTTGTACATGCAGTATAACCTGAAAAGACCCAGCCCTATTCCTTTCTCCTTACTGACCTACTGCTGTCTGAACTCCTTTGATAGCCATTAGAGATGTTGATTTATCTGGGCTACTTTCTTATGTATTCTGTCCTGATAACTGCAAAATTGTTTGCAAATTATTTGACGTGGGAACCTAAAAGGCGAAGCTCTGATAGCAAAGTTGATGCAAGCTAGAATAAGGAAAGAGATATAGGGTTCAATGGAAGGTTAGCACAATGCAGTAGAAAGTGCCGATGTTGGAATTTTGAATTTAATATAGGATTTGTGTGGAACTAAAGTAGGAAGGTCAATTTGTTAATATAATTTGTGGTTGATGTGTACTGTTTTAGGCAGGAAATGGTCTTGTAGTTTGATCACGATAAATGGACAGACTACTGTTTTCCAGGTCATTTCACAGCAAATCTAGATGTAGCTTATTTGAATGAGGGTCAAAAAGATTTAGTTAGTTCAAAACCTTTCTAGAAGTTGGAAGATATCTTCCTGAGATTCTCAGGTTCGAATCTAATTAACTGTGACGAAAATCACAGAAAAATCAGATCCATCACTAGATTACTTGCTATATTTGAATCTAAACCAGTGGTACCCACCTGTCTTCTTTATCAGTTGGTGGACTGGCCAGAATGGTAACTATAATGCTCATTTTGTTCCCGCTTATATGTTGTAAAATATCAATGCTTGAATTGTGTGCATGATACTCAGGCTTTTCCATTTGAAAATATTTGATCAAAGACTGTGAGACCTTTCAGCTTGAGCATGAAGAATGCTTAGAACCTGAAAGGTCCAATTCCTCGTCAGGTGCCCAATGGTGTAATACTCATCTGCACACATAAAATAATAACACTAATTATTCAACCAACTTGTTCATATTTGATGTTTTTAATAGTGACACTGTTTAGTTATTCATCCACATACATATTTGGTAATTCATTTTAGAGTATAACATGCACAATTTCTTTGATTTCCTGCAGGGAACAAATATACCAGATATATTCCTAAGGTTGATTTCTTCAGTCAAGGACTTTACATGTTTGACATAGGACAAAATGACCTTGCTGGTGCATTCTATTCCAAAACAGAGGACCAAGTTATTGCTTCTATCCCAACAATACTGGTGGAGTTTGAAACTGGAATTAAGGTTTGACAATCTTCTGCTTTAGATTCAACATTTGTGAAGTAATCTAAAAAAATGATTTATAAGAGAAATACACATATTTTGTTTGGGTACAGGTATCCCCCATAATGCAACCTTTTAGTGACTTATTAGATCATAAATAATACATAAATGTTTGACTTCTTTGTGTATTATATATGCTTAATTCTCAGAATAAGAAGTTCTAGTTAAAATAGCTCTGCTACCTAGGAAACATAACCTATTTTCTGTTCTTTTAAATATCTTAAGTTCAGTCCTCTCTGTTTCTGTCATGGTTCATATAGTTTTCTGTAGTGGGGTCTCTGCGACATAGAGCTGTATTCTAACTTCTTTTTTTTTCTTTTCTTTTCTTTTATTTCTTTATACTTCAGCAATTATATAACCAAGGTGCAAGGAGATTTTGGATTCATAATACTGGTCCACTTGGGTGCTTACCTCAGAACATAGCCACTTTTGGCAAAGATCCATTGAAGCTGGATGAGCTTGGATGTGTGAATGCTCACAACCGTGCTGCTAAGCTTTTCAATCTGCAGCTTCATGCACTTTGCACAAAATTGCAGGGTCAATTTGCAGATGCAAATGTTACTTATATTGACATCTTCTCCGTAAAATACAACCTTGTTGCAAATTTTTCTCGATATGGTAGGTAACAACTTCATTGATGATTCATGTTTCTTATGGAAACCAGAAACTATGCTGATTTGTAAGCTTAAACTTGATTTAAGTTTCTCATGCTTGGCATAATACTCACACAGAAGTAAATGAGGTACTTCTTCAATCATAAGTGGATGAGTCGTGATCTTTAAATCTGACCTCTTACTGAACCAAGTAAGGTGGTTACATCCTACTGATAAAATCTTTAACAATGAAATAAAAAATGTTATTTATGAAAATTATGCAATACATGAAACAATTTCTTTATCACTAAGGAGTAAGGATTCTTCTGTTCAACTAATAGGCCAATATTCTACATTCTGACATGACATAATATCTTGCATCATTAAAGAGTAGGAATCCATGAAGTATTGAATGAACATTAGTGATGTAAAGGGCTGCAAGTAATAAGTTTTAGCATTGACACCAATGTTATTTCCAGAGTTTGGCCTGTTGGGTGAATATGACACAACCACAACAAACATTTAAGCTTCTCTCTGTGGTGATGTGGCCAAGTACGGAAATATATCCATTATCTACATGATTATTTTAGGCAATTTGTAGTTGCATTCTGTAGAACTCACCAATGCCAGT
This sequence comes from Elaeis oleifera, assembly GCA_000441515.1. Lineage (NCBI taxonomy): Eukaryota > Viridiplantae > Streptophyta > Magnoliopsida > Arecales > Arecaceae > Elaeis > Elaeis oleifera. The sequence goes on along the minus strand of KE505010.1, from coordinate 338,101 downwards.
AAGTCAGAAAGGCCTTGATTGTTCTGGTATCAATTTCTATTCCATCTCATGCAGCTCCTGTACTTTTATGTCTGCTTTTCTTAGAACGAAGGTAGACAAAAATATATTTTTAAGGATCTATTGACTTGTGCTTTGCAGGGTTTGAGCATCCCACAACAGCTTGCTGTGGATATGGGGGGCCACCATTGAATTATGATAGTCGAATCCCTTGTGGACAAACAAAGATTTTTAATGGGAGCTCAGTAACAGCAAAAGGGTGCAATGATACTACTGAATATGTTAGTTGGGATGGAATACATTACACTGAGGCTGCAAATCTTCATGTTTCATCACAAATACTCACTGGGAAGTACTCTGATCCGCCATTCTCAGATAAAATGCCTTTCCTTCTCAAACTAAAGTTTTGAGACCAAGTTGACTTGCAATTCTGTCTACTAATGGCCGACCATGTAGCCGTTAAATGTATTATTGTTGTTAATGTTATTAAATCAAGTTGTATTCCTTAAACAAGTGAAATAAATGTCATGCTCAGTTCTTTCCATGATCAAAAGCTCTGTACAAAATTGTTGCTGGTTATTAATCCATTATGACCTAGTTAATCTGGATATCAATATTAATCCATTAATCATGCATTCACTTAACATGTTGCTTTATGTGATATTTTAGAACTTTTTGATGTATAATTTTATCCTTGTATAGTTAAACAGTCTAACAATGAGTCACTTTCGGATTCTGTTTATAATCGTGTTACTCAACCTGATTATTAAACAGATTGAGCTCGGTCAAGCTGGCTCAAGTGGGTCAGCCTCTAAACCTGAACTAGGTCATTTAATAAACATGTAGTCTTGTTCACCTATTTTATGACCAGAAAGTGGTTATATCCAATCCAAGCCCACTCATTTTGTGCCTGGTTCCTGTTGGATTGTTAGGTCGGATCAGGGATTGCCACTCCTTGATTCATGCAGTCGCATTTTTCTTCCCCTTGCGTGCAAACGAACCCCAGAAAGGAGCAGAGTGCACATCAGGATTCCTTGTGGTTGGGTTGGGGTGTGGAGGGGAGGTGGGGCGGAGGGTGCTTTGACCTTTGTATGCACTACGTTTTAAGCTCTCTGTGGACACGAAAAGAAACGAAGAATATGCCAATGAAAATAAAAGTTTACAACCTAGTTGATCTATCAATTACGCTTGTCCAGAGGGATGACAATTTTAGCCAATCTATCGAATACCTGATCCGCTCCAAATGAGATAAATTTTATTCGATATGATTAAAACTAGGGCTGAGTATGGGTTCTATAAAAAAATATCAGAAGCGAGTTCGGCTCCGATACAGATAATGGTATGTCCTATCCCGAATTTGATTCAATATAATCTAAATATATATCTTCATTTAAAATTATAATAATTTATAATATTTACCGACCCACATCTTTTCTTAATCTGACTCAATCTGGACCCAACAGGTATGGGGTGGATATGGTATTATGGGATTTTTAATTATGAGATGGGTACGGTTATTAGCCAACCCAACTCATATCCGATCCGTTGCCATCTCTGCATGTTGGATTTAGATCTATGAAGTGTATATGCTTCAGGCTTTGAATGCAATCTAGATTTGTGTCTAGGTTTCAGCTCATAGCTAAATGGTGGATGGTGGGCTTAGACATTGCAATGTAATGTGTGAACTCTAATTTGTAAGTACAAAGAATGTAAGGTTATAGGGGTAAGAGCTTAGAATAAAATTTTTAGGATATTTTTGACTGGAGAGAGTTGGACTTTGAAATGGGAATAAAAATGAATAACTTCCATTTTAATCATTTGGTTGGAAGGTGTCCCATTCTATTCATTTTAATTCTAGATGAATAAAATACCTCAATCTTCACTTTGTCTTAGTATTCAAATTTCATTTTGATTTCAAATTCGATTCCTATCATGAATCAAATACATCAAGGGATGGCCATTTCGGTTTCTAATCCAGTCCATTTCGATTCTCATTCCTTCGAATCCAGTCACATACCAAACACACCCTTAATTCAATCAGTGGCCATCAAGGTTTCACATGTTGACATGTTAAGATCTAGGCGTCACACTTACTAGCTGGTTTCATGTTGATTTATAATTGCAATCGGCTTTTGCTCCGCAGACTAGCGTGTTAAAGTCAACATGCATTGTTACATATGAAAATGGTGAAGGCTTGCCATTGTGAATCAAGTGCGATAAAAATAATAAGCCAGAACTATTGGATAACTATGAAAATTGGACAAGTGCTTTCTTGGAAGGTTCTCTGAAACGGTAGCACCCAGAACACTATCTCCAATAGCTTGGATGGATGCAGGTCCTTCTATGACCTTTCTGAGTGGTAACCAATACAACAATTCCCTCGCTATTAATTGTGGGGTACCATCAACATGCTTGAAAGCATCTGCCTTGCTCTGCAATCAAAGTTACCAATTGTTATCAAATTTGGAAAGTAAAAATGTCTTGATGTTTCGATGAAACGACAATCACAAACTTTCAGACAACAAACTTATAAAGCTCACCAATAGATAATTATGCGAAAGCTTATAAAGCTAATATTAGTTTCATTACTTATCTTTCATTTACCAGTCAACACTGCAGTGTTATAAAGATGGATTGGGGCTGCCATGAAAAGTGGGACTTACAGATCCTGTTTGTCCCTGCTGTGCTATACTGTGTCGTGCTTATAAGTGCTTATAAGTGAAGTAACTATTGTATAAGTAATGTACCTTGCTTTACTACACTTTAAACTCAAGTAGAGAAAATATTTGATAATAGCTGTTATGCTGCAAAGTTAAATAAATAAAATAATTGACTATTTGGTAATAGCTGCTATGCTGCATCATTCTATCTTTTGAAAAGAAATATATAAATTTGTTCAAAGCAGCTTCTGCTTGAGGAAAAAAGCATCTCCTAAGATACTTTGTAGAGTGAAAGGTAATATACCTAAATTAAAGTATCCTGACTATTTTAAAGTAAGATACTTAAAAGGTTTTGGTTATCAAATACCTCAATTTCAGCTTTTGTCTGCTTTACTTTGAAGCAAAGCAGCTAAAGCAGAACAAAACAGAGCCAAACAGGGCCATAATTTGATTGTGACGTGATAATATACTTAGAAATGCAGTAGAGATCCTCAAAAATAACTTGGGATTCTAAAGTTGGAGTGTTGAGCTAATAGCCTAACATTGCAGCACATTTCTTCTTCTCGTCGTCATAATTCCTTCGAGACATTTGTTATAAGGAATCATTCACGAATATAGGACATCTGTTATTTATGCTTCATAAGATTACTAGCATTCTAATATGCTACTCAAGAAAAGATAGGTCCAAAGATGAACATTTTGGAAGAGCCGAGAAGAGAAAATAATTAATAGATAGAAAGATGTAGAGATGTCTTGCATTTTATATTAGCACTAGCCATAGAGATAATAGAGATCTTTCCAGAGATAATAGGTACGGACCCAATCTGATTCTGATTATATCTCGGTACACCTGTTTTGACGAGATATGTGTCATGGAGGTGTGAGAATTTTTTAGAGTTTTTTTTCTCTTGTACTCTGTAATCTTTACAATTCAAGATAGTGAAAATCTTCGTCCTTATCTGCTTGTGGTTTTTCCTTGATTTAAGGGTTTTCATGTAAATTTTGTGTGTTTGCATTGTTTTTTTCTCTTCGATTTCTTATTTATTGATATCTTGCTGCAACAAAAGACTTTCAAAAATCAAGTAAAATATATTCTAAAATACTGTTGGTGCAAGATTCCATAAGACGCCGGGATGTTGGAGCAGATAGCGAGATTGGGTCTCCTGGAGTTGTGATCTGCAAAAAAGTCCAATTGAAGGTTGCTCTGATGGAGATCCTCCGACGCTCAAATCAGAACTCTTATTCAACAGAAGGAGCCTGAGAGGTAGAGTAACGACATACCTTTTTTAGGATCTCCTTTGAGCCTCCTTTTATGGATAGAGGTGGATGCTTTGGTTGGTAAGTTGATTGGTACGATCCCATTCGGTTAGGGTATAATTTACGTGTAGTGATGGAACTATCATTTGAGGCTCTCGAGATATGACGGTTATGGTTGCCTTATCCACCTTGTGATAGCTGTTGCTTGGCAGACATTAAATTTTGAATTGGTGTGCCAGCTGGTATTAGTGGACCGAGGATTAGTCGGTCACGATCAGAAGTTGGATGCTTTATGTCGTCATTGGATGAAGAAGTCTAGAGCTGGGTCTGTTCAGTAGCGTAAAGTTGGTCGGCCGAATGTAGTCGATGATGAAATGATGAAAGTCATGACCGACGATGGGTCAGCAGAGGCCCAGTAAGTAGGTCTTAGACCTTGGGCCTCTTTATATCATCGGTCTGAACGAAATTTTCTCCAACACATGCCCTCTACTCCCGAGTCTAAGCTTTGATCGAGCGAAGGGAGTACACCTACTTCTTAAGCCGAGGATATGAAGAGATCTTTCGGTTGATGGGATGTGCGTGACTTTTGGAACGGATGTGAAGTGTCATGGCCAAGCCATCATAGCTAAATTAAATGAACGTCGATTCAAAATCTTCCTTTGTAATGCCACATCGATTTGACCAGCTGGCAGCTGTGGCTGGCAAATAGGGAGACACCACATGCCATAGGTCATTTGGCAGGAGGTGATTCGATATCTCTGGAGATTATTTCTTCGGCCGTAAGTAGGAAAAAGTCTGTTCTCGATCCTTTGATTGTTCCTAATCTCTTTCATTTTTCTCTCTTTTTCTATCTTCTTTGTCCGAGTTGCCACTGTATTATTTTTGTTGCAGCCTCTCGAAAGGGTTTCTGAAAGTGTTTTCCCATTGTTCTATTCCTCCATCGTTTGTCCTTGTTGTCAAGTGGGTTCTCATTCATCCTTCCTCACCCATCTGTCTTCCCTTCTTTCTTTTTCTCTTCAGACTATTTTTTCAGCTTTTTCAATTAACTTGAATAGTGGGTTCCGATGATTTTGCAGGAGATCGGTCCTCCCTGACGATGAATCCTGAGAATTCGGATGGGGAATGGAGTGAGGTTGAGCCTAGCATCCTTGGCTCCATACTAACTTCAAACAACTTGAGTCGGATACCGATTTGGTATGGAGTCCCCCCAGAGTTCGAGTTAGAACTCCCTAGGGTCGGTGACAGGATGAATAACCCACCTCCTGGTTAGCTCGATGTGTATGAGGAAGCACTCCGAGCGAGCTTAAGGTTCCTATTCCCCCTCTCATTCTTGACATCTTTCACTTCTACGGCCTTTCCCTTTGCACAGTTGTCTTGAATTTTCTTAGGTTTGTAGTGAATTTTTTGGTCATCTACGCTATGGCCAGCGTTCGACCATCCATTTCTCTTTTTCATTCTTTCTTCACTATCGAGAAGCATCTATATGCTAAGGACTGATGGTATTTTTCTTCTCAGAGGGAGATTTCTCCTCTGATAAAGGATACTCCTTCTTCCGTTACAGATGGAAGGAGCAATTTCTTTTTGTTTCGAACCCCTTAGTAGGTGATTGGGACTTGCCAAGCTGGGATCAGCCAGAAGCTTCCACCTTCTGAGTTACAAAATTGAAGGCTGAGGAAGAGGATCATTTTAAGACCCTCAAGAATTTTAAGGCTCCCTCCATCGACGAGTTGCTGTCTGATGAAGCCCTCTGCCCTCTGTAATGCAGGGCTCAGTCAAGCCAACCTTAGTGGTAAGTAGTGCAGTTATCCCCTTTTCTTATTTCTTTCCTTTTATATTTTTGACCATCTTTCGGTGATTGCAGAGATGAGGCCAGAGGATCTAGCCAAGATGAAGAAGAACTTTCCAAAGAAGAGGAAGGCTCCGTTATCAGAAGGTACCTCCAAAAAATTGAGCGCCGGTTGGCTGGAAGAACTTTGGTCGAGTGGGCCTCAGCAGTCGAGGCCGTTGTTACCGTGGCGACCGATGTCCCTTCGGGCCTCCATCAGTAATTGCGGCTCCATCTCTGCCACTTGGATGTAGGTGTCTCCATGCTCCATGGCTCGTGCTCTAACTCCTCTCGCATCCTCATCTAGAGACGGGGCTCGACCCTCTTCGATGGCCGGCCCAAGCAGACTGCCTCCCCTAGGAGATCAGGTCGATATAGAAACTCGGCTCTCTTCGATCCCTGAGGATGCAACTTTTGACGATTGGAGAGTCGATAGGGAGCTGATTGAGAGAACGATCCTTCCCATGGAGCTAGAGGGAATCGACAGCATGGATTTTGATGACCTGCAGTGACATTCTTTGACTATCATGCACCAGATGCGTTCCTTGCTTCTTTTCTTATTTTTTGATTTCTTCTCTCTTCTTCATCTCCTTTTCTGACATGGCTTTGGTGCAGATACTCTATTTTTTGGTCATTCTTCTAAACCGCATGCGTAGAGTGGAGATGATAAAGGATCTATGCCGACAGGTTGAGTCTACCACAGTGGAGATGCATGCGTAGATTGAGATGGCAGGAGGAGGTTGAACGCCTGAAGGAGGTGCTAAATAAGACTAATGCTGACCTTGCTCACAGAGAGGAGGAGCTACGAGAGGCCATTGCCAAAGTTACAGAGATTGAGAAGATGGCCGAGGACTGGGTTGCCGATGCCAAGCAGGAGGTCGAGGGGCAAATTGTCGAGGCCCGTCAATCATAGTGTTAGTTTTCGGGCCTCGATGGATTTTGCGCAAGAGAAGGCCCAGGCAATTGAGAGCTTCAAGGCATTGGAGGAATTTCATGATGCCAAGGTCATATTCAGTCAACAAGCCTTTAATATAGGGTATGAGACCAGATACGAGGACTGCCACCGTCGAGTTGCTGCTTGGCTCCCTGAGGCTGATCTCTCCTTTCTAGATGAGGAGGAGAAAGAGGAAGCCGAAGGGCAGCCAATTCTTCTTGAGTATTCTTTGCGAAGGGACTGCGTGGGAGTGAAAAAATGACAGTGGAGGTCTCTTCATCGCTTGCTGTCGGTATTTCGATTCTAAAACAACTCCTCTAATTGAAGCACCCTTGGGTCCATCAATAATTGCTCCGAGCTCTTTCAACTCTCAAGATGAGGTCAGAAAATGAAAGATCTTATATTTTTCTTCCTTTTAGCCTCTGTAAAAAATTTTATCGATGAAATGAGATCTTGCGCCTTCTTTAAACTTGATTTGTTCTTTATTCATTTGTCCAGTCATGTCAGTGTGTCCTCGATGGCTATATTCCTTCCGATTCTATTAGTGAGCCTTTGTCGGTAGCTTCTGCTGTGCAGATTAGGGCTCATATAAGTGACCTAAAAAGGAAGATCAAAGAGTTGAATAACAAAGCTGTCGCCCGAAGGAAGGAGCTGTCAAAGACCAAGAAGGTGCTCGATGAGGCTTCGACGGAAATCGATCGATTGAGGTCGATCATTCATCAGAATGACAAGGTGCATTCCATGGAGATGGCTCGATTGGCTGCTGAACAATCGAAGATATCGAAACTCGTCGAGATAGCCACTTGGGGTGCCGCTATCAAACAGCTCCACCTTAGCAGTCAGCTCTATTGGACTCAAGAAGGATTTCAAAACTGAAGTCCTTGGAAGCTATTGCTAAAGAGGCTAGGTGTCATTTCATCGATCATGTGACACAGTTCCCGAAGGACCTTTGTGTTGCCCGAGAGAAATCTTTAGACTTGAATATTCAGAGAACACCAGTGCCAAGGGAAGTGAACCAGTGGTCATGAGGTCCCAAGAGCTAGTCGACAAGGAATAGTCGACCCCATGTCTCCGGATGATACTGTCTGACGTATGTTCGACGTGGGTTATAGGGCCGACTTTTGGACGTGCAGGAATTAAAATAAAATAGCATTCCTAGGGCTTGATCTCTCTAGCTTCTCGCTTGAAGGCAACACTGAGTCTTTCACCCCCCAAGGTGGATCTTAAGGGGTGGAGATTCATGTGCTCGGTCTTGATGGTATGGAGATCCGTGAGGTGGTTCCCATCAAAGCTTCAGCGGTCAGGATTGGTCGTGACCTCGTGTGACTATTTCTCTTGTCGTCCATTCTGAGTGATGATGTTCTTGTAGTCATAAAAATTTTGTAAAAATTTTTTGTATCATATTCCTTTTGCTTTGCCATGTTATCTGGCATCGTCATTGGATTTCTTCATATTAAATTTCTGACGCAAAATCCTCGGCAATTGTTATGTCTACCGTTCCCTACATTAACTATGGGCAGTGCTTTGTAAATCCTGATGCATTTAAGATGGATGTGACGTGATTGGGCAATGGTCCTAGGGAACAACGATCGCTATTTTCTCCAACAGAATAAATTTTGGGAGATCGTTTCGAGCCTTTAGGGATATGCAACTTGGTGATATATCAGTCTGCGAAGCATCGCCTGAGGTAGTTTTCGAGGTTGGAAAGATATGCCATTTATGGCTTAGGGAACAACTGTGCCATCAAAGCTGGTGATTGACGATCAATAGAGGCGCTTGTGCTTATAAAAAGGGGCTGATGGTTTGCGAAAGATTCACCTTCTATTTCTCCTCTCTCAGTACACTCAAAGACTCTTTGTCTCCTTCATCATCATGATACCCTCCAAGAAAGCCATCAAAGAGATGGTGTAGGAAAGAGGGGCCGCTGCGAAGAAAGCCCTCTCATCCAAAAAGGCGAAGAAAGGGGAGCCAGATCAATCTACCTCCTTTGGCATGCCCTCTGCCCTCCAGTCGAGTTGGATTTCTACTCCCTCCGTGGGGTCTGAGAAGAAGCCACCGTTGCTTGTTGGAGATGAGAGTGCCCCTTCCTCCCTCATGCGGATCCCCTATATGGTCCGTGAGCACTGTATCAAGAAGTTCAAGACCTCGATAGCTTTCGAAGAAGAAGTCACTAGTGTCGTTGCTACCACCTTTGTCTTCGGATTGGTTCGAAGACTATAAGGCTCACTTGTCGCAGATGATGCCGCAACTGGACCTCAGCTACCTCCTCCCTGACAACAGCGATGAGAAAGTGGGGGCCCTCTCCTCGGATGAGGAATGAACTCCTCGTCCTCCTTTTTTTTTGGCGGTGCTTGGAGCACCATCTTTTGCAAAAATTTTTAATAGTAAAAAGTGAATTTTGCATCTCCTGGTGTAGTGTTTATGCATGAAATTTTTGATCTCTAGTTGTTCCTCTGTTAGGTCAATCACAAGCCATTTTGTTTAAAGATGAATAAATGCTCCTTCAGTCGGATTGAACAAAGACTGTCTTTAGTTTAAAATCGATCAAAAGCTTTTTCAGTCTAGCCGAACAAAGACCATCTTTAGTTTAAAATCGAACAAAGGCTCCTTTAGTCGAACCGAACAAAGACCATCTTTAGTTTAAAGCCAATCAAAAGCTTCTTCAGTTGGATTAAATAAAGGTCGTCTTTAATTTAAAATCGATCAAAGGCTCCTTCAGTCAGGTCAAACAAAGATCATCTTTAGTTTAAAGTCGATTAAAAGATCCTTTAGTCTTTGAGAGTTGCGAGTTGATGAGCTAAGAAACCATAATTTATAAAGAGTAAGGGTCTTATTAGTGTTATGTGATACATTACTGATAATACACTTGAAGATTTTTCAAATTTCATGATCGGAAGAGTGAGGTTCCATCTAGTTGCTTTAGTCGATAGGTTCTTAGCTTGATGATCTCATCTATCTCATATGGACCCTCTCAGTTTGGGCTAGCTTACCACGTTCACTAGATCGAGAAATTTTTGCTCTGCATAAAACTAGATCACCGACTTTGAAGATCTTATTCCGAATTTTGCAGTTATAGAATCGAGCGTCCTTGTGTTGCTAAGCCACCATTCGGACACGCATTCTTTCTCGGACTTCTTAAAGTAGGTCTAGATCAACGCGTAGTCTCTTCGAGTTGATCTGCTCATCATAGTTCTTAACTTGTACCGATAGAGCCCCAATCTCAATAGGGATTACTACTTCTATTCCGAAGGTCAGGCTAAAAGGGATCTCTCCTATCGGGACTCTTGGTGTCGTCCGATATGCCCAAAGCACATGGTGGAGTTCGTCGGTCCAAGATCTTTTAGCTTTGTCTAATCTTATCTTCAAACCCTACAAATAGTCTGATTTGTTACCTCAACTTCTGTATTTGCTTAAGGGTGAGCTACGGAGATCTTCACAGATCTTCTTGCTGCTTCCTTCTCCATATGATAAATTGATCAAAACGACCGTGCCTGATGAAATCCTCGATCTCATCTTGGAGTTGAATACACTCAGTATCGTGGTCGAAATCTTGATAGTACAAATAGTATTTATTGGGATTCCTCCGAGTAGGGGGTGTCCGCAGCCTCCTTCCTCTGGGAGCTACCTCCTGATCTCTATCAGCACCTGAGTTCTTGAAACATTGAGTGGGGTGTAATTATTATACCTCCTCGATGGTGAGGCACATCGATCCCTTCTCTGTGAGCTTCTAGATCGATGATTCTGAGGAGGGATCCCATTCCTCAGCTTTTAAGGTGAGGACCTGGAGTGCTGTCGGATTCTCTCCTCCCACCTCAGAGAGTGCTCCTTATTCTGCTTTCCCCCCATGATAGAACTAGTAGGGGCTTTATCTTCGGTGAAGATCTCCATACGAATGTACTTCTCCACCCAGACTAGCATATCGGGGTAGTTCCGAGAATACGTCTTCACTAGTGACTTCTTGAGGTCATTCTTCAAGAGTCCACTCATCATCACGGATATCGTGATCATTTGATCTAGGTCATGAACCTCTAGAGTGGCCGAATTGAAATGGCTGACAAAAGCTTGGATCGACTCGCCCTCCTCTTGCTTGATTGTGTAGAGATAGTCGGATCACTTCTGCTGGTATCGGCTACTGACAAAATAGCTGATGAAGGACTGGCTCAGCTGCTCGAAAGAATAGATCGAGATCGACTTCAAACTGGAATACCAATGTCGGGCTGTCCCCTTTAGAGTTGAGGGGAAAGTCCGACAAAGGATGGCATCGGTGGCTCCTTGTAGAAGCATCACTATCTTGGAGCTCTCAAGATGATCGACAGGATCGACAGTCCTGTCGTAGCTTTCTAATTACGAAGCCTTGAAGTGCCGAGGAAGCGACTCCTGCATAATCTTCGAATCCAAAGGCGGATCGCTATTAAACCAGTCATAAGGTATCGAGGAAGTATTGTAGATTGCATCGATCCATTGATCAATCTCTCGAAGTCGTCACTTGATCATGGGGTCTCGGGCGGTACAGGCCTTGGAGTGCTGGGGGGATTGCCAACAAGGGATTGAGTCATGCCCTGATTAGGGGCTAGGAGATCCCACCTTCTTAGTTCTGAAGTACTAGGGCGGCTCTGACAGGTTTGTCTCCTCTCCAAACTTTGCGAATGGGCCCGCAGTTGCTCTAATGGTGGTGGCTATGAAGCTAGATTCGACGATGGTGCTACTGAGAGAGGTGCAGGGACGGCCTGATCAGATTGCACCACCACCTGTGGAGGTACATAAGCGGCTTGGATCGTCTGGACAGCAGCCATTAGATTTTAAATCTGTTGAAAGAGCTGGTTGAACTAATCCACCGTAACCAACACCGGTTGAGAAGGCAGAGGGGGTTTCTGCCACTGGCAGCTATACCTGATTGTCAGCCTGGCTCCCTACTGGTTAAGAGGTGGTGGCGTTGGTATGGCGGGATGAAACTCTCTTAGGTTGGCATGGTTCTATTATTCTCGATCTGCACTCTTCTAAACGGATTTAGGACTCTTTTTTAACGTCAATCTGTTGATACAAGATTTTGCAAGATGCTGGAATACTAGAGTAGACGACGAGATTAGGTCTCCTAAGGGTGTAACCTGCAAAAAAAGTTCTGGCCAGAGGTTGCTCTGGTGGGACTCTCTGATGCTCAAGTCAGAATTCTTGTTCAACAGAAGGAGGAGCGTGAGAGGCAGAACAATGATATACCTTTTATAAGATCTCTCTTGGGCTTTCTTTATGGATGGAGGTGATTGCTTTGGTTGGTAAGTCGATTGGCATGATTTCGTCCAGCTAGAACATAATTTGCACATAATGGCGAAACTGTCGTTCAAGACACTCAAAATATGGCAGTTGTGATTGCCTTATCTACCTTGTGACAGCTGTAGTCTGGCAGGTGTTGAATTTTGAACTAGTATGCTAGCTGGTGTCAATGGACCGAGGACTGGTTGGTCATGATTAGAAGTCAGACACTCTATGCCCTCATCGGATGGAGAAAACTAGAGCTGAGGTCTATTCAATAGCATAAAGTTGATCGGTCGGATGTAGTTGATGATAAAACGATGAAAGTCATGGCTGACGATGGATCAGTGGAGGCCCAGCAGGTGGGCCTACTAGGCCAGAACATCTTGAGCCTTGGCTCTTTTTATATCATCGGCCCGTATGAAATTTTTCTCAATAAATATCATAAATATATTTCGGATTAAATTAACTTAACTGAGATAGATGATGGTCTATACTCACCCCTACCTTTCTATTTAGGGTCCATCTGGTGCTGCAGTAAGCTGTAGAGCTTCAATCCATCGAGCTTTAGGCAACAGAGTTTCCACTAATAAAATTTATAGTAAAAAATTATTTACAGTTTGGTAACTATATTTTCAAAATTTAATGAAATTGGAACATATATGTGATACCCAAATTGAAAAAATGCTTTTAGTATAAGAAATATTAATAAATGATATTACATAGTGTTTTCAATTATCTAACTAGTTGTACCATGAAAGTTATTTATTATATAAATTTCTAATTTATAAATTATTTATTTTAACATCTAAGCTAAACAATAGAATAAATAATAATTTTAAACTTAATTATAAAAATATTACAATATATCATAATGCAATAATATAATTATTTAGTATAATATAATATAATTTTACAATATTCTTAAATTATATTGCATCATATAATTGTTGTATTGTGTTATGTTATTAAAAGATAGTTATTATAAACTATTGTCAACTTATAAATTATTTTCAATGTTTTAGAAAATTATTGATAAGACATGAATCCAAATCTTTTGTCTAAAAAAATCAACTTTTTAACGCATGTCAAATAGAGCTTCTATCCAGGAGCTCCAAATTGAAACTTTTCTCTAATAGATCCTTACCATGTTTTAGACGAGTCAAAAGGCTATTTCACATTTTTCACTAAATATTGTAAAATTGACTAAAAAATCTTCTATCCCTCCAAAAGTAATGCCAAATGAGGGCTGATCATTTTCTCATTCTATATCCAAAACTTCCTCTATAATTTAGGTATTGTTTTTTCTCATTCCCTATGGCATTTGGAGTTTGGTATCAAATTGGAAGCAAAGGTCTTAAAATTGGGCCTCGAAAGAGATGCAATCTTGTAGACCAACCGGAGAAAAGGATCAATGGTGGAGAAGGCGTAGACTGTGGTGATGGGACCGCTGTAGGAAAGTCTAGAGAAATATGAATTTATCTTTATCAAAAAGCTCACAATCAAAATGGAAGTTGCATTGCATAGCATATAGTATAAACCAATAAAATAATATTAATAGAATTTTAAAACCATAAATCATCATGATTTTATAGTACATCTTATATCAAAACCAAAATCTAAACTTCGCATGGAAAATTCATAAAATTATTTAGTATTATTGATTGTGTTTGTGGCATTTCAAAATGTTTTTGTGCCTCAATATCTTCATTTTAGTGGTTATGCTTTGATCATAGGGTATTAGTTTTAATCTGAGATGTATTATAAGATCATAAAAATATATGTTTTAATATATTTTCAAAAATATATCTTGATTTTGATACATGATGTATGGTTATGTGATGTAATTTCTATTTATAAAATCATTAAACTGAAAAAAACTCTATCTAGGGTACACTTTTTCGTAATTTACATTTTCTTTCCCTCCTTAAGAGTTTTATGTTTGTCCTGTTTTAGATGTTCTTTTTATCAGTATCAAACACACGCTGAAATATCATTAATTCATAAAATTTGAAAATAAAAATTCAAAAATAATGAAAGCATCTTGTCCAAATTGAAAACCGCCATAAATAATTCAAATGGCGAACATATATAATATAATTTTTCACGTATCTCACATGTACATTTACTAGCATTGTATATGTATATAAATACACCAAGTAATTAGTTGGGATCGGGTTTGATTGGATCTAAAACCTCCAAACCTGACCTGAAATTTTCGATCGACCTAACTTTGGACCCAAACCCTGCCCATTCGTTGGCAGATCAGAGCTGGGTACCAGATTTGTGGTTTGATGCGACAGCCCTAATGTGGCCATCAAGCTGGACTCAGACGACAAAGTTTAGGCCCAATTATTTGGACGGGCCGACCCGTTCTTGGGCTAGATATCTGGACTTTATATAAGCTTTGAAAAAGCCCAACCCAAGGGATTACGTTAGGAAGCCCCAACCCGAGGATTCGGGCCCCGCCGATTCGATAGGCCCAACCGGCCAACCGGCGCTGTCGGACCGTTACCCTGTTCACCCGAACCCCTCGGAGTCCCAGGCCTAAACCCAATACCTCCTTTCTCTCCAGTCCCTGGAGGCGTCTTCTTCCCTTCTCCTCTTCTTCCATGGCCGTCTCCGCTGCTCTCAGAACCCTAATTCCAGGCGCCTCCTCGGCTTATCCTCAGCCTCCCCGCTGTATCACTCATACTTCCGGGGGGCGATCTCGGGTCCCTTGTCCTTCCCGGAGCCGCACTCCTCGCTGAGGTCCAATGGGGGGAGCCGTCTGGACGTGGAGCTCTGGACGAGGAGGTCTATGGCCACATTCACTCGAACGTAAGTTGCTAATGGGTTGGTTGGATTCTTACGATCTTTGATGAACTATTTGTGCGCTCATCTATGTCTCGGATGTTTCTTTATGGGATAAAGTTTGGTTCTTGGCTGGATTTTTCAGCGTTTGAGAGATTTGTAGCATTTTCATGGTATTTGGATCGTTGTTGTTTTAGAAAAATCCAATCTGTGGGGCATTGAAATGATCGAGGTGGTCAGTTGCAACGGCTAGTGCACTACTTGCCATGGGTCGGCAGGGCTGTGATCAGGAGTGGGGTTTTGAAATCATTAAAAGCGTCGGACTGATCAACTGATTGTAACTCTTAGACATGTCTGTGAGTCGAAGGAGAACACGCTGCTTGCTTGTGGTACTTGGAGTTTTTGATTGGAGCAAATATGAATGTGCAATCTTTCTGAGAAGAAAATAATGCAGGAAGACACATATTTCTAATATGATGCTGATGGCTAAATTCCTATAAAAATATTTTTTAATTGCTCCGAACTTACCTTTGCCATATATAAACCTAGTCATGACACATTGGACCCCGAACTCCCGTCATGTTTTGTCATTTTCAATTGCTACTAGAACCATAACCACTCATTTATTATCATGCTCTTGAAGAGTAAATGTCTTATGGGACTTCTTATGTGAGTCACACCCATCAATTGATAAATTACCTGATGTTCTAGATCTAGCCATGCTATCAGCACTGAAAGGATATGGCACACGCTAATATCTGTCTTATCTGGCCAAATATCACCATGACATCCTAGTCAATATTTTAAGTGCCTGATAAATTACCTGAAGTTCTAGATCTAGCCATGCTATCATCACTGAAAGGAGATGGCACACCCAAATTTCTATCTTATCTGGCCAAATATCACCATGACATCCTAGTCAATATTTTATGTGCTTGATAAATTACCTGAAGTTCTAGATTTAGCCATGCTATTGGTACTGAGTGGAGATGGCACATCCTAGTTTTATCTTGTCTGGCCAATATCACCATGACATCCTAGTCAATTTTTTAAGTGCAACCTTTTTATAGGACCCAAATAAGACGTGATTTATTCGTCAAATGTTTATGGCTGACTGAGTTGCTGATAAAAAAAAAATGTGGCTATTGGAGTATAGTGTGAATGCATCTACATACGTCAGCTCAAACAAGCTCCCTTGCCTTAGTCTCTAAATAGGTTTTAAATATGAAGCCAATACCAGTTATGCTTTTTGATTGTTGATGTTTCTAAAAGTTACATGAGCTACACAAGTTGATCTTTCTAAGAGTGAACTTCCTTTCAAGCCTAGGTGAGGGTTTATAATTTATAAGGCTACCTATATGATCATATCTGGTAGTGGGCAAGCAAACACATCACTGAGAGGTCATCGACCAGCATGAAGCAAACTTTCCTTACCTCTTCGGTACTGTGAAGTAGTTGGGGTGTCTTTTTCCCATTGGACTGATGCATATGCCAATGTTGATCTGAGAGAAGTTGGGTTCAGTAATTTATATTCCTTAAAAGGTAACAGCAGCATCTTGTTGTTTTAGCTCTCATTTTCCTCCTTTAAAGGATGTTTAGTTTGATCGTTTAGCTCTTTTTTTCTCCTTTTAAAGGATGTTTAGTTTGATTTTAATAGTGGAATTCTTGATTCTTGTTCAGAATGCTGTCAATTCATTTTGCACTTATTAATATGTTAAACATGTTTAACAAACTCAAAAATATAAATTTATTTGGTAGTTAGATTTTATTTACTGTTGGCTGTACATAAAAACAAATAAACGAAGAGGTGTACCAAGGGACACCAACTCTTGCTTAGGGCATGAAGTTGGTGATGTCAAGTTTTCAATTTTAATCGTGTTGAACATCACCCCTTTCTTTAGCTGATATGTTATCTCACCTTTTTGTTGAAATCAGTTCTTTCTTTTTAATTCTTAGCTTATTTGTTGAATACTCCAGTCATTTCTGTATGTAGGAAAGAAATACTTAAGTTTGATAGTTTATTATGGCTATAGCTTGTAATCTTATCATGGCCTCTAATCACTTCAGGAAACCTCATGTAAATGTGGGCACTATAGGGCATGTTGACCATGGAAAAACTACATTGACAGCAGCTATCACCAAGGTAGAACCTTGCTTTGAGAATTTAATAATTCTTTTAAAATGATTAGTATTTCTGTTTTGGAATTGTTATTTCTATTAGGCGAAATGCTAGTTTCCTGCACATCTTAACTTATGATCTTTTGGTATTGATATTCGGATTGAAATGTGAAATAGATACAATTGACTCATACGTGCAATTTTTCTTTCAGGTGTTAGCTGAAGAGGGAAAAGCTAAGGCTGTTGCTTTTGATGAGATTGACAAAGCACCTGAGGAGAAAGCTAGAGGGATTACAATTGCAACAGTTTGGGCATTTTTACTTTTCAAATTTATTTGTTGATTTTTACTTTTCAAATTTATTTGTTGATTAACTAATACATGAGATCATGATCAACTTTTCTTTCTGGCTTTCTCCTGAAGTTGTTAATAACTAATTATTACAGGCTCATGTGGAGTATGAGACTGCTAAAAGGCATTATGCCCATGTTGATTGCCCAGGACATGCAGACTATGTTAAAGTAAGTTGAGATATTTTCCTGTTGGGAAAAAGATGCTCTCAACTGTGTTATCACATAATCAAATGAATGACTGTAACCTTGTGGTCATGAGATAATACCTAGCTTAGTCATGAGACAGTACCTGGCTTACTCATCAGATTTGTAACAAAACATGTGCATGTGCCATATTTAAGCAAGGTAAAATAGGCATGTTTTTGGACTGCTAGTAATTTTTAAGGATAGACATAAACATGAGTATTTTTCCTTTTGATTATTCCATCCCGCCTTGGGTGCAGCAGGTAGGACTTATTGCTAGTTTTGGTTAGTGAATATTTCTATTTCCCTTGGAGAAATATGTTAGAAACAAGCATACTTTAACAAAGATCGGACTGGAATTATTAGAGATCGAAGTTTTAAATTATTGATTGGGACATGGGCAATGAAGGCTAGAGACAATGGTGATAAACAGATCCACTTATATTATTAGTTGGATACCTTAAGCATAGTTGAATTAAGATATGTTCTTAAATTTGTTTGCTTGTTAGAGGAAGGGGAAGTTATCATGTTGAGTAATAAATTTGATATTTAAGTTCTCATTGTGAAATAAAATACACCCACAAGAAAGAGTTCCAGATCATTTATGCAAAAGCAGTTGTCCAAGATGGTAGGATTCATCTTGGATACACTAAAGGAGGTTGGAAGTCCTAATAGCTATGCAATCAAAACGATTCATGTTGATGTGGGCTGATAGCATCAATTTATGAACACAAGCAGGCATACATGGCACAAAGGTGCTCATATCTGTTTTTAGAGTTGCGAAATAAAAGTTAAAGATCACCAGAAGTACTACATTGATGTTTAAGAGGGACCACTTCCTTCTGATCTAAATAGCGAAATTCAATTGTTTAAGAGCAATTCTATCAAATAAATCTTTTTGTTGACATTATTTCCCTCTTTTTTCATGAGTCTCATTTTTTTATTATCTTTGATATACGGTATCTTTTTACTGCTTCAACAAGAACCCATGTTGCAACTCTCTACATCTAAATTTCCTCGATCTTGTTACTGAACATTGGTCCACATTTATTCAATCTTGCTTCAGTACATTATTTTACATTTTTTTGAGGAAGCATATAGATATTTGCTGATCTTTTGAACCCTGATTT
Source organism: Elaeis oleifera (assembly GCA_000441515.1). Classification (NCBI taxonomy): domain Eukaryota; kingdom Viridiplantae; phylum Streptophyta; class Magnoliopsida; order Arecales; family Arecaceae; genus Elaeis; species Elaeis oleifera. The sequence goes on along the minus strand of KE505010.1, from coordinate 319,606 downwards.
ACTTGTCAAAAAACACAGAACATGATCACTGGAGCTGCGCAAATGGATGGTGGTATTCTCGTTGTATCTGCTCCAGATGGACCAATGCCACAAACAAAGGAACATATTCTGCTAGCTCGCCAGGTGGATAGCGATTTATGTTTTCATGTCTTCACCATGTTCTTTTGATAAACCAAATTCGTCTCAAGCATGTTCCTGAATGTCAGCTTTGGTATTTTCTAGTTGCACCTAGCTTATTCTTTTATGCCATTTAGGTGGGTGTGCCATCGCTTGTATGCTTTCTCAACAAGGTTGATGCTGTTGATGATCCAGAACTGTTAGAACTTGTTGAAATGGAGCTCCGAGGCATGCAGTCATGTGATTGTATTGATTTTACAAAAGTTTTAGCCATTCATTACTTTAGAAGGTTAATATCTTAGCGGCTCCTTTTTATCTATTTGTGCAGAGCTGCTTAGCTTTTACAAGTTCCCTGGGGATGAAATTCCAATCATTCGGGGCTCTGCTTTGTCAGCTTTACAGGGAAATAGTGAAGAAATAGGAAAGAATGCAATTTTAAATTAATGGATGCAGTCGATCAATACATACCTGACCCCATACGCCAGCTTGACAAGTCTTTCCTCATGCCAATTGAAGATGTCTTCTCAATACAGGTGATCTGCAGTTATCATATCCCTATTAAATGTCCAAATGAGAAGTTGCCATACATTGTTGAGACTACCTGTCCTGGGAGTTTATGTATCCTTTAAAGTCATTTCTAGGAGTTCGCATAGCATGATAATTCAAAATGATTGGTGAATCAAATCTTTCTGCTTGTAGTGACAATGCTCTCCAAATTATTAGATAATTTGTACATCACTCGTACAATTTTCATTGGTCAAATGTTCTCCAAATTATTTTAGATTAAATCGATCATTCATAAATTATGTAGTGGTTTGTTGAATTTTGTAAAATTTCCATGAATAGTTATGACATTCTTAAACTATTCAGGGATCTTATATTGACAATAAATCTTAAGTGGATAAAATGGATGTTGTCTTAGCATTTGAGCATTTGGTATGCGATAATTGCTTTAGAATTTAAATGCCTTTATGAATATTCATGTCCTACATGTCTTATGTCTAAGGGATATCTTTATGGGTTTTGTTGTGAAGTTTGCTCGCAATCAGCCAAACCATGAAAACTCCTCTTCAGAACATCCTCGTCTTTTATTGGTGTGCTGAAATTAGTCAGGTCGGGTTTCCACAATCTCAGTTGTGACAAAGTAAGAATCTTTTGCCTTAAAACCTTCATCTGCTGGGGTCCTTCATTGCAGCTTTCTTGAATATTTCATTGATTAAGTTTGCTAATAACCCCTTGGCTGTACTATTTTTTTGTTTATCAATGCCGGCCTGCCAGATTCCTACCCATGACATGAAGTGCTAAATGGAAGGAAATAAGTTATATGAAGTTGATTGCTGACAGTTATATGTACATCAAAATTCATGCAATTCAGAATTTCCTTTCCTAATTATTGTTGAAACTTTAAATAAATGCTCAATAGGTAGAAAACCATCTGTGATAATTACTTGACTGCATCAGAGTTATAGTTAATGATATTAACAATAGCAGGAGATCCAAAATATCAGGGTTGCATAAAGAACTCACAACTTACAATAGCTGACATGTGGCTCTGGAAACAAGTTCAGAATTTTTAACTGATTATTTAGTTACATATCTAATAGTTAAATTTATGATCTGAATAATAATTTTGAAGGTGTTTTGTTCCGTGGCCTCCTTGTTCAGTGGTCTCTTTGAATAATCCCTTTGAAATTTAGTCTGCAATTGTTTACTCACGGTACTTCTTTGCCATTTCTTTTAAATCTTTTACAGGTAGCTAGCCAGTCATTGAGGTGTAATTTGTTTTGATGGCTTAAATTACAGGGACGAGGAACTGTTGTAACTGGCCGTGTGGAACAAGGTACAATTAAAGCTGGAGAAGATGTTGAGGTTCTAGGGTTGACGCAGGTACTACAAAACTTACATGTTTAATCAGATTGTGGCATGCACTCATGATTCATTATCATATGTATTATTCAAGTCAGCAGATATTGGAAAAAGTAAATCACCTTTGATTGTGTCTGGCTACAAAAAGAGCAAAAACAACGGAAAATGGAGATGAAACTGTTTTCATTCTTTGGTTGTGCAAAGAAGTACAAGTGAAATAAAAGCAGAAAAAACCTATTACACATATTTTTTAACATATCAAAAGAATTCCATTACTTTGATTTTGAGGAAAAAAGAACTAATATTATTGGTTACCATCATCACTGCTTCCAACACAATCATTGTTATACCATCATTAATTCCATTATTTCGATTTTGAGAGAAAAAGAACTAATATTCTTTAATATGATCAAATGATAGAATAATCTTTCCTTGATTGTGTTTCATTATCTTTCTTGATTTTATTTTCTGTTTTCTCTACAAACAAACACAACATACAAGTTCTTCCTTTTGTTTCTTCTTTAAATACCATGCACTTGTTTGGTCATTTTCTTATTTAATAAGTGGATTCTGTGCATAACAGAGTTTCAAATAGTGCCATTCGAAGCCACAGTTATGATGTATCTTGTGTTATTTGCCTTTATATCAAAACAATGAGATTATTAGTTATGACGTGTATGTGCTACTACACACTATATTTGGGGATGTGAAAAACATCATAGGTGCATGCTACATGCATTCATAAATCTTTTTTTTTTTGTATGCAATACATGCATTCATATATCAACATTTGTCTGGAAGCCTTTCTAGAGCAAGCATATGTATGCACATTTGCATTTTGGTTACACATTTTGCAAATAGAAAAAAAGAAGAAAGGAAAGGAAAAGAAAGAGAAGTGAATGTGGTGAGTGTTGGTTGGTGAGTAGGGTGAAAATGGTATAGATATTATCCATCCGAATCCGTTTCATATCCAAATCAATTCGGATATGAACGAAAATTGGAAGATCTGACTAATATCCATATCCGTATCCATATTCGTCAAAGAAAAATGGATATGGATATGGATAGACAACTTTTCGATCCATATCCAAATCTACGTATAATCCTATATAATTTTATATAGTATTTATTAATTTTTAAGAAAATATACAACCATATAAACATGTTATTTATTTGATTTATCATCGATTTAATAATATCTTTGATTCTGTAGTCATAAAGTTTAATTATTTAAATTATATCTATACTTCTAGTATCCGAATTGTATCTGTATCCGTTTAAAATAAATATGGATATGAATTTTTGCATCCGAATAATATCCGTATTTGTATTCATTAGACAAAACAAATATGGATGTGGATATGCTGGTATCCGATCCAATTTCAGCCCTATTGGTGACATCTGTAAGCCGAAATTGTTTCAGCTCGAGGTTATTTATCTGAGATCTTAACCTGGTTTGAATTGTTATGCAAGTATAAATCTGGACTAAAATCCAAGCTGACCCTAATTAGGCTTTAGTCTAGAGTTTGGACATGGAGTTAATCACTTATTTGTCGAGTTTGAGTCAATATAGTGACAATCTTAGGTTTCATGATTTGGAAAGGAATTGAGAGAGGAGAGAAAAGTTTGAAGATTAAAAGAAATTTGGTAGATATATAATCAAGAATACCTGAAATATCTTGAAGAACAAGAATGGTAAATGTATTATATAGTCTTAGAAGTTCATAACTTATTGTATGAAGTAATGAATTGTTCACAAAAGTTGCAAATTGCGTCTCATCTATTTTTATGGACTTGGGTTTTTATCGGGTGTGTGTGGATTTCTAAGTGTTGTATTCTTTCCATATCTAAGAATGTCTTCCTACAAAACTTTTGTTTGAGCATCATACTAGTGTCCATGTCATAGCAATATCCGTTTTTAAGCGGGTGTAGGTATTTTAGGGTTCAGGTCAATGTTTTAAATCCCGTGGGACAGGGGTGTCCCGATTTTTATCCGAAATGGGACGCCCCACATCTCGCCCCATCCTAATGGCTGTCCCGATCGGGCATCCTGGTACATGCTTAGGACATCCTTTTATATATATATATATTTATATCCCGATAAAAATGTCACAATCGAGTGCATGGGTGCGAAGATCAAGTAAAGTCATGGGCGTGATAAATTAGTCCAGTGTGTTGGCGCGAAACGGAGTCACGAGCGCGAGGACGAGCCTTTTTCTTTTCGTAAAACAAGGATGAGGCCTTTGGCGTAGCCTCCGTGTTGCATGCATTTAGTACAATTGGACCGCGTCAAATCCCATGCTCGTTAACACACCATGCTACCCCATGATTTTCACTGATTCCTGATGGCATGCTATCCACCATGCATATGCTCCAGGACTTGCCCTGAATCCTAAATGGGCTCACGAGAGCTCGAAGGCTCCAATTCTTATTTCCTTTCCCTCCACCGCCACCTTCGATCCTCTCTCCTCCCTCCCTCCCTCTCCGGCCTTTCGATTGGCTTAGCTCTTCGTCGGAAAATCCAACAGCCTCCCTCCTCTCTCCTCCCCCTTCTCGAGTTGTGCTCCCTCCCGGCACGATCTCCTCTAAAAAAAGCGGAATCGAAGGGAGAAGACCGTGCTCCCTCCGGCGACGATGCCGACGCTGACTCGCCAGTGGAAGGAAGAGGTTAGTATCCCTTCTCCTTCATTCTTCTCCCCTCGGTGATGAATGACCCATTCGAAGCATCATCAGGCATTAGCATTCGGCCAAAAAAAGGGTACGATTGGGACGGCCGTGCCAGCACTTGATATGGCTGGGACGAAGATGGGACGGCCGAGACAAAGGTCGAAAGTGGGTTCGGGTCCGCACCCGTCCTTGGTGCCAAAATCCCAAAGGAATGGGATGGGACGGCCGGGATGGCCCCCGGTCCACTGGGACTTAATCGTTGGTCCAGGTTGAACGGCCTTTTAGTTAACTCTAAAAGGCTGTGTTTTCGAAACTTTTAACCAAGGATTGGTTGTGAACATATTAAATAGGGAGTCGAAAATAATTTGTTCTTATTCAAATAGTCACAGTTGCACTCATTTAGTTTGTCCAAAAGGTGAGGAGCACTGGCAACTTCAAATATTTTTTCTTTAAATGTCTGTTGACATCTGGAATATGCTGTGTCATATTTGCATATTCTGAATTCTGATATCATCAAAGGAACACATCATAAATATGCTTCAGTTTATCCCTTTCTCGCATATTCCTCATTGTTTATTATTGTTTTAGAAGGGGAAAATTTCATAAAATGGTGCACCTTGACTATGCCCACCGCCTTTCTAAAGAAAATTGAATAGTTTGTTTCTTCTCAAATATACGTATAAAATGAAAATATCTATTGTTTTTATAGTATTACCTAATTGAAAATGGAATTCTATTGTTTCTTATGTCGTTAGGAACTGAACCTAAATCTATCCTTAGATTGGTGAAATAGGAATTGTTCATGGTACAATTTGTGAAATATACTGATTTCTACTGAGCTTCTTAGTGATGATTTTGAAACATTATACAAGAGAACACGAAGCATACGATTTTTCCTTTTCTTCTTCTTTCGTTTATGGGCAGTAGTGGAAAAATGATTATATTTTTCTCATATATGTCCTTATGATAGGGTGGACCTCTGAAGACTACTGTTACTGGTGTTGAGATGTTCAAGAAGATCTTGGATCATGGACAGGTAGGTAGACAATTTTGTCTTTCTTTCATCCAGATTGCCTCAATGAATAACTAGGTTTTTTCCTGTAGGCTGGTGACAATGTTGGCCTCTTACTACGTGGTTTAAAACGTGGAGATGTGCAACGAGGGCAGGTGAGGAATCTGAATCTTGCAGACATCAGTTCTTGTTTGGGCTTCTGATGGCTTTTGTATTAGTGATTATTTTATTGGTCTTCCAACATTAAAAAATAATTTAACTAATATGAGATTTTCTTTTAATGTAATTCTCTTCAATTTCAATTTCTTTAACTATAAGCGGAAGTGAGTAATAGCCAGAAGATTCTAAAATTAAACCCCGAAGTCATTTTTCTCTTCATGTGCTCCCATTTCAGATGCAGCTATTTTCTTTCTGTTGGCATTCATCATTTGCTATCTTTTGGGGAATTTATCATTTGATTTTATTTGGTTCTATGAAGCATGAACATGGATACAATAATGCAGATATGACACGATACAGAAAGATGATACGGCAAATTTTTTCTTTTTAAAAATATATACTACGGCTAGGATACAAGTAAATGTATTTTCATATATTGTAAATAAGACATCCAAAGAGTGTAATGGGTTATCATACGGACATTGTCCATGCTTAACATAATAACATCAACGTAATTGCATCATTTAGCTGTCACTCAAACACTGGGACTACAAGCCATACTTTACACATGAACACCAAGATCGCAAGCTCTATAACGAACCATCTATTTTTTTCTTTGTTGGACTAGGATAGGAGAAATCCCTGCTGATTAATGGGGTACAGAAAGCCAGGTCCTTGGTAGAAATTCCCAGAGGCTTTACCAACTGAACTAGTTGCCATCCTCAACTAACCAATTATTGTTAAATGGTCAACATTCATTAAAAAGGAAAAGAAAGTCTTCTCCCACATCCCTAGCGGAATTAAGAAAGTATGCTAGGTAAGCTTCGCTGTACCAATGCATACAGCCCTGTACCAAGCATACCAGTACCTAACTGAAACTCGGTATAGGGAGCGTATCAAGTCTCCGTGTGCCAAACAGAACCCCGTACCAGGTGTACCAATGTTGCTTTGGCATGGTACCGGGTTCAGGGTTAGGTACCAAGATGTCGAATCTTGTTGGGCATATCTCAGAAGTATTCGGAGGTTTTTTTTTTTTTCCCTAAGAAGAAGAAGAAGAAGAATGAATGAATACTTAGAATAAGTATCCGATATGTGTCCTAGCTGTATACAACAAATATTAATAATTTTGTATCCACTATGTATCAGATATTGACAGGCATCCAATTTTATATTTGTTCTTTGTAGGTTGGAGGTTTCTCTTGTGTAATTATAAGTATAGGCCTTTCTATTTCCTCTTGTGATTTTATGTTTATGCTTATTGTAATGATTGTAGGTAGTTTGCAAGCCTGGTTCTGTTAAGACATATAAGAAGTTTGAAGCAGAGATATATGTGCTAACAAAGGATGAAGGTGGTCGCCACACTGCTTTTTTTCAAACTACAGCCCTCAATTCTACATGAGAACTGCAGATGTCACTGGGAAGGTAGAACTCCCAGAAAATGTAAAGATGGTGATGCCTGGTGATAATGTGACTGCAACGTTCGAACTGATATCACCTGTTCCACTTGAACCAGGTAATAATTACAAGTTTAGAGTGGTTGTGAAATCACTAACAATGCAACCTGAATATTAGAATATTTGTAATGAACCTTGGTCCAACATATTTCAAATTTTACATATCTGTTTGTTGCTTAAAGAGAATAGTTAGCATCTACCAGGGAAACCAAAACAATAAGTTAATAACTAATGAAGACCTCTTTTTCTAAGATGCTAAATATGACCAACAATAGCTGTCCCAACCTTGAGGGACTCACTAGTACTTTCTGTCTTTTAGTCCAGCTGCTCGACATCAATGCTCCACATTTTCTATGTGGACTTGCCCAGCTATTGCAATCTACGAATTTAGCTGGAAAACTTTGCTGGTGTAGACTTATGGAATTGTCTCAATTTTATTTTGTCCAATATTTTTAGGTAGAAGTCAAATAGTCTATGCGTGCTTGGTGTTCCGCTACCCTTAAATATGCAATTAAGTGGTTTAAATTATATAAATTCATGGTGCATTGGATGCAGCTATTTAATTTCTTCGTATCTTGCATCTACCTATGCTTTAAGAAGCTTGTCTTCCTTGAAAGAAGCCTATGCAGTCACGATTTATGCTATGATATGACCTAACCTTTTAATATTTCTTTTTTGTCCTGTGGAATGATGTTTGGATTTATTTTTGGACTATTGGCAGACATCTGCTTTAGTCACCAAGAAATCATTTTTCAATTTTATTCATTGTTTTCTTCTACTATTTTCTGTCTTCTTTTATTATATAAAGCTCTCAGACTTGTGTTGTATTCTCATTTTTCTTGTTATCCATGTAACTGCGATGCTAGCCATCTAAACTTGTCGAACCATATGGGTTTGGCTGTGGAAACTCATTTTGGTTATCTAGGATTCTGTATATTTACATGTAAAATGAGCACGCTCCAATGTGTCTTTCTACTGCTGCTCTTGCACTGTGGAGAGAGGTCATCCGTTTCGTTTCCTGCTTTCCTGTTGATGAACTTTCATGTCAGTTACATGGCTTCAGTATCCAACAACACCACTCTAGACCATAATTATTGTAAAAGCAAGAGTATATGTATAATTTGTACAATATGGGCACGAATATTTAAACTTCTTTTGTTGTGGACAGGACAAAGGTTTGCTTTGCGGGAAGGGGGAAGGACTGTTGGTGCAGGAGTTGTTTCTAAAGTGATCAGCTGAAGCTTCCTCCTAGCTCTAGTTAGTCTGCTGCTGCTTAAAGAAAGAAAGGTTTATAGGAATAGAAGTGCTACTCAAACAGTAACGTGCAGCGTGGCAAATGATTCTCTCATTTATTTTATTTCCTTTACCAAAGTATTCACTGAGAAGCCTACGGTTGCGTCTGGTGGAATGAAATATTGCTAGCAGCTCAAATTTTATGGAATCCCTACGGATTGTGTTTAGTGCGTTACCTAGTGATAATTTAAATTACCTGCAATCTGAATAGATTATTAGTAATGTTGATTATTTTGTTTGATACATGCAGGTAATGTTGCAATAAAATTATTAGAAATCTTGATTGAAATGTTTGGTATGACAATCAGATTACTGATAATGTAATATCAAATTTTTAAAATATTCTTATTATTAGTTTAGCATTTTAAACTATTTATTTAATTTTTTTAATGATAAAAATTATTATATAAAAAAATATATTTTTTAATT
>KE505010.1:269191-293706 GCA_000441515.1 Elaeis oleifera | reverse complement strand
GCCATCACCTTTCTCTATGTATAAAGTATTTTTGTGTGAGATTTTTACACCAATCTAATGTTGGTCGACCCCTCTCTGAGTTCATAAGTTGAGGATAAAATTTAATTTAAAATTTAATTCAAATTTGATTTGAATTAATAATAAGGATCAATCAATATTTAAAATTAAACCAAAACTACCTTTTCCTTAACCTGATCTTCTATGGGATGCCACCCTTAAGAAGGGATCAATTTTGTGTGAGATTAGAAGTGATTTTTGGCATGAGAAATCTGAGAGTTGGGGCATGAAAAGTTGAGAGTGGGTTGGGCTTCGGTGCGTGAGAAACAGAGGAAGTATTCTTCCTCTCAGACATGAGGTGTAGGGTCTAGGGTTTCAACTCTAGATTTTATGAGAAGAAAATATAAGAGTGAGTCTTGTTCAATCGCCCACATTATCATCTTCTTATAAAGCTTTATCTTCTGATCCGAAGGAGTCCAAGAGATTTGAAGAAAAGAGCTTGGATTAGCCATCTAGAGCCTTCGATGCGAGCTAGCACTCCTGTGAAGGAAGATTCGATCAGGACTTCGAGTGGATGATCTGTAGAGGTCGGACGACCTATGTGGCTGCTCGACATCAATCAGAGCTTCATACTATGTCTACTAATAGTAGATCATCGATCCACAAAAAGGTAATGAGTTCGGAACTCAATCGATGTGATCTAAAGGTTAGATCAGATTCAGGGCATCGATGTGATCGATGCAATTTTTTATTTATATCAGATTTTATATATAAATTTTCATATCATAGATCCTTAATTGGTAGTTTAGATTGGATCCAAGACATGTTTAGAATTTTAAAGTGTTTAATCTTTTATTTTGGTTGTAAATTTTAAAATACATACTTTGAACTATCAGTTTTCCTTCAGTAGGCCGCCTCCCTCCTCCCACGATCGAGCCACCTCTCTTTCTTCTTCTCCATCGTAGGCCGCAGTNACCCCCCCAGGTGACCGTACCATCTTCCTGCCATGGCGCCCCCCTGCCCCCACGTGCTCGTGCCCCCCTCCCGCGACCTTCGCAACCGCACCGCCTTCTACTCGTGCCGCTGCCTGCCCTACGCTCATTCCTCCCCCCCTCTCTTCTCTGCACCCCCCTATGCCCCTGTGCTCGTGCCTCCCCCCCTCTCTTCTTTCCTCTGCCCATGATGATGACCTCGATGCCTCTTGGTGCACACCCCCATCTCCTCTTCCTCCTCGTCCCTCTCCTCTTCCTCCATCCTTGGTGACGACACCGCCGCCCTACCCCGCCCCTCCTCTGTCTCATGCACACCCCCTAACTCGTCCTCCTCGGATCTACCCCAACTCCACCCACCCACCTCCACTAAAAATCATGATTTGGGAGAGGAGTGGCAAGAAGGTTTTGGAAAATAACAGCGTTCAATTTAATCTTGATCTTTCAGATATTTACCGCACTAGCCATGCACATCTAGTGCTCCAACTGATTGCTGATAGAAAATCCAAACCATCCATCTTTAATTCGATGATCAAAAATAAATTAATTATAAAAATATTAAACTACCCTTTGGAGCACCGTAGTAAATTCTTCTTTTTTTGTTCTATGGAAGGAATAGCATTTTCATCACTAAAAATTGGAGAGAAAAAAATTGAGTGGTATTAAATGTCTATCCCATCATTAAGGGCACTACATATTCTAATGTGATTAGATAATGTGCTCTACATCAATTTTATTGCACTGCAGACGGTGCACAAAGAATTACTCTAAAGCAAAAACCTTATTATTAATCTAAAACCACAAAAATTTATGTTGCGGCTTTAGAATAATGACGTGCCCTAAAGAGCTGCATGTAGTGAACTTTTTTATAGTTTATTTTCAGGTGCAAATGTATGATATTTAAATGATAATGTTCTCATGTGTGGCTTAATGCTTTTGTGAGTAAAGCTTTGCTCATCTAGTGGGCATGTTTGTGCAATAAAATAGAAGTACTTATCATGCTAACTGCTTCCACCACTCTTCTCAAGAACGATCTTTTTCTCTTTTATTCTTTTTTGGGGTTTTGCAAGAACAGTCAATCTACCTCTTTTTCCAAACCCTCGCCACATCATCTTAGAACATGATTAAATAGAAGGAATAAGATGATAATATATGGTGTATATAAAATAAAATATAAAAAAGATAGTTAAGAGAGAAAAAAAGAAAGAAATATGTGGAGTAAGAGGAAATGGAATGATATTATGCAATGTATATGAAGTAAAATTTGAGAAGATACCTTAAGAGAGAAAAAGGTTAAAAGAAAGAAAATCTCTTGTGACCCTCTTCTCTCTCCATCCACAATCAACCATCCCCATCGTTGGCATACTCATCGATCTCCACCATCATTCATCTCCTTCGATCTCTATCTACTATCATTCACCAGACTAAAGATATCTCTCACCAACCACCATCTACCACCTCTAGCAATCTTTACTACCACCAACTGCTATTGATGATTTGCGCCACCATCAATCATCACCATTGATAATCTCCACTACCATCAACGATGGCCATCACCACCTACCATTGTTAGTGCTTTCCATCAATACCCACTACCTATTACTATCGATGATCTCTATTACTACTAACCATCCATTGCTGTCGATAATCTCTACCACCATCTACTATCCTACCATCACTAATGATCTTCTCTTCCACCTACCATACCAATAAACTTGACCATCACCATCATTTTCAATGATCTTTATCCAAATTTACGTCCTCCAATAATCTTCACTACCATTTACCAATATTAATAATCTCTACTATTACCTATCGATAATCTCCATGACCACCTACCACTGTCAACAATCTCCACCACCATCCATATCTACAATCTCTACCATCATCTATCACCATCAATAATCTTTATCATCACTTACTATCACTTATGTTCAATATTACTCACAATTATTAATAATTTACACCACCGTCCATAAATACCAACAGTGGTGGTAGAGGTTCTAGATGATGCAAAAATGTAAACTAGCTAATGCACGAAAAACAATTGCCAATATTATAAGAAGATGATGCATAAATCATAAAATATTAATGCATATTCCACATGCTCAATTTTGCCATAAGATTTGTTTGTTATATTTAAAATTATGCAAATAATCTCCAATCTCATCCTCTATTGAAGTATGTGAACCAATGATTAGGTACGTACAAATCACTTATTTTAAATACTCACATTAACAATTTATAATGTATGATTTTTTTTTAAATGTGCATTAGCTAGTTAAAATATATTTGCATCAGCCGTCATCCAAGGAGTGAATCACCACTAAAAATATGTGCATTGCCTATTTGAAATATATACACCAATAATTGAGCATGTAAGGATCCTCTATTCAAAATATACATGAATAACTAATAATATGTGCATCACTTTTTTAGAACATGTGCATCAAATTCATGGCATCAGCTATTTAAGATATGTTACTAATTTGAAGTATGTACATCAGCTATTATCTAATGAGTGTTTTTTTAAATGCATGTATCAGTTGCTTAAAGTATGCAAATTTAATCTTTTAATGTCTTATAATAGATTTATCAACTATTAATTCAATGAGTGCATTACCTATTTCAAAAGTATGCATCATCTATCTAAAATATGTGCCCAGTAATTGAGCATGTAATCATCCATTTAAGTAGATAATTATTATAATATACGTATCACTATCTTCAAAGATTTGCATCAAATTTTAATGCATCAGCTTTTTAAATGCTCAAATCATCAATTTAACATACATGCATTAGCTATCATCTAGTATGCGCATCATCCTTTTAAAATATATGCATTAGTAGTCTCCACCACCACCATTGATATTTGTAGGTAATGGAGATTGTTGGTGGTAGTGGATGGTGGTAAGCAGTGGGAGGTAGTGATAAAAAGTCAATGATAGTGGGTGGAGGTGGAGATTAGCAACAATATTGATTGATAATGAAAATCATTGGTGGTGGTAGATGGTGGATGGTGGTAGAGATCAATGATTATGATAGCACATGAGGATGGAGTTTTTGGCAATGGTAGATGGTGGCAGAGATCAATGAGATGATGGTGGATGGCAATGGATGGTCCACTACCATTATATACACTTGTATGTGGTAATATATCTAGATGATAGCAGATTGTGATAGAGGTCATTGATGTTGGCTAATGTTAGAAATTATTAGCATGGTTATGGTGGTGAAGATTCTAAACAAAGATGGTAATGAAAATCAATACTAGTGATAATAGAGATCTTCGATGATGGTGGATGGTCATGAAGATTGACAATGATGATAGGTTATGATGGTGAATGATAATAGAAATCTTTTAGTAGTTTTTTGATAGAAATAATGATGATAATGGTTAGTGGTAATAGAGATCCTTCATGATGGTAAGACATTAGTGGAGATCAATAATGTTGATAGTAGCTAATAGTTATAGAAGAAATTTATAACAATGAGTGATGATGGAGGTTGATAATGGTGGTCGTGGATGGCAAGAGAAAAGAGGCATAAGACATTCTCTTCCCTCCCTCTTTTCATATTTTTTCTTTATATTTATTTATTTATCCATATATTCTCATCTCACTCTCTCTTTCACCCATATTATGAGATGACATAGCAAGAGACATTTAGATCCAAAAATTTGAAATACGATTTTTTTATGAAAAATAATCATTTTACAAAAAATAAAAAAAAATTGGCAAAAGGCATGCATTATATCAAAAAGAAGTATTTTTTTTCATGAAGCTCAAATGCATAATGCAAATTTGCTGTTGAAAAATCCATGTTATCTCGTGGAAGAGAGCATCAAAGAAAAAGAGAAAATAGGGGAAAGAAGTAAGAAAGTTAAAGAATCAGAAAAGAGAAAATATTTTCTAAGATATAGTTAAAAAAATAAAAAATTTCTCTCCTCGTTCCAGTAATATTATTATGCTACATCATCATATATTTGATGGCCCCTTGCTAATAGGGTGCTGTCCAAATTCATTTTCTCCATTTATCACTATCCTTTTTCGTTCTTTTATTTATTCAAAATTCTTTCATTAGCCATTCTCTAAAATTTAAACTCACTTTTCTTATCTAAAATCTATCTTCAATCAAAGATCTACTCGGTCCCCAATTCTCTATAAGAATTTTTTTTAATGATTAAAAATTCTTAAAATGCTTTCAAGTTTCGTTTTACTAGTATTTTGTTAAAGATTATTACAGCACTCGGAAAAAAGAGGAAAAGAAAAGTCGCAGGCTGCGTTTAACGGAATCAACGAATACTGAATCTCAGCCGTCGGTTTGTGATATGCAAATCCAACGGTCCATTCCCATCAAAATTCAAAAGCGAAACGGTATTAAGAACCCCCGATCCCCCATTTGACCGTTAGAAGTCTCTCGCTCTCTCCGCTCTCTCTCTGCTCTCTCTCTCTCTCTCTGTGCTCTCGCTCTCGTTTCTAAGCTCTGAGGAGGGTTTTCCTCTGCCCCTTGGGAACATCGGAGGATTTTTCGAACCACAAGGGATGGGCGAAGAAGCTTTGCCGGCGATGTCCCCACTGCGACCCTTCGAATCAGCAAAGAAATCGGTGGAAGAGAACTCCAACCCCCTTCAAGAAGTCCAAGGTTTCGATCCATCACTTCCTTATTTCGTTTTTTATTTTCTTCTTCTTGCAGTGATCTGAAATTCTTGTGATCTCCTTCAGATCAAACCCTAGAAAACCACTCTGATTCCAGCGTTGATCGCCCGGATCAAGGTATGATTCATCTACCTTTCCTTTCCAATTAGAAAACCGCATTTTTTCAGAAGTAGTTTAGATCTAAGTTGCCTGAGATCCCTTCCAGGTCGAACCCTAGAAACCCCCAACCTTTCTCTTTTATGGAGTAAAGTTTCGATTTTGTGGTCTTTGTTTCTTCTATTTAAATTTTCTGACATCGAAAGTTCAAACCCTAGAAGGTACCTGCCTCATTTCAGAAATGAAAAATTCGAGAGAAGGATTTTTTCTTGTCAAAAGATACCTTTCCAATTATAATTTTGATGGGTTAATTGGGTTCTTGCTCTTTCTCTCAGATTGGAAGCCAAATCCGTCAACTGACTCCAAAGAGATGGAACAAGAATTAAGCAACATTGTCCAGGTGATTGATCTTCTCTCCTTAGTTACTTCCATCATGTATTTCTCATTTCCCTTTTTTGAGATATATATATCTTGACTCTTGAGTCCCCTTCTAAAATTCTCTCTCTCATTCCAGACACTGAAGGATGATGATTGCCTCATTCCATCTCCTATTCTGAAGGGAATTTCTGGCCCTGATCTCTCTTCTGCTCTTCAGTTTCTTGGTATGCCGGCCACTTGCTATTCTTTTCTTGAAGGACTAGTAAAGTTTTGGTTGATCACCTACTAATTTGTGTAAATTATAATTTTCTCTCTTGTATAGGGACAAAGTACAATTTTCTGATGAAAAACACCAAGCACAGATTGAAGAACTTGAAACACTACGGTCTAATTGTGAAACACTAAGGAATAAGTGCCTTGAGGAGTGTGAGCCTAAATATGAGACCTTGAAGAAGAAGTACACAGAGGAATGTGCTGAAAGGAAGCGCCTGTATAATGAACTGATTGAGCTGAAGGGCAACATTAGGGTCTTTTGCAGATGCAGGCCACTGAGCTTGGAAGAGATCTCTAAAGGTTATTCTTCTGTGGTAGAGCTCGACCCCTCGCAGGATACTGAGTTGCAGATCATCTGTTCAGACTCCTCGAAGAAGCAGTTTAAATTGATCATATTTTGGACCTAAAGATGACCAAGGTAATGATTGTTATGTGTATGATTAAGGTAGCATCCATATGAATCGCAGGATTCATATGAACACCTACAATGGAAGAATAAGTAGAGAATACTTGTAGAATTTCTCATGGTTCTTGGCTTCGTGCACTGCTTTATGTTAACTAGCTACCTTGCCTTTTTCTTTCCAGTAGATCTTGATTGGTTATCATAGTCATTGCTTGAACAACAACTTAAGTAGAGATTATTTCCAGTAGAGATTATTTTGTATGAAAAGAATGAGCAAGGAAGAAAAGTTACCCTTAAAGGTTCCTTGAATAACAACTTCACTCCTCAGAGAGAATTTCTATGCATAAATAAAGTCAGGATCTCCTACTTAGCTTCAAATGTTCAGTATAGAATTTTAATCTAATGATTCATATTGTTGTGTGTGCAGAGACTGTCTTTGCGGAGACATTGCCAATTGTGAAATCAGTACTAGATGGGTACAATGTGTGCATTTTTGCATATGGACAGACTGGTACTGGGAAGACATTTACAATGGAAGGGACCCCAGAGAACAGGGGTGTTAACTACAGAGCTTTGGAGGAATTGTTCAGGAGTTCCATGGAAAGAAGCTCCTTGATCAGATACCAATTTTCTGTGAGCATGTTGGAGGTCTATAATGAGAAAATCAGAGATCTTCTAGCAGACAATGCAGATCAACATGCGAAGAAGTAAAAAATTCCTTCTTGTGCTTGAAAATATTAAGGAGTTCTTGATTGTTATCTGTACTAATTCTATAATAGCTGAAATAAGATTATAATTTAATTGTGGTTTTTTTTCCATAAATTACATGCAGATTGGAGATAAAGCAAGGGGTAGATGGAGCACAGGATGTGCCTGGATTGGTTGAAGCTCAGATATGCAGCATAGCTGAGGTGTGGGAGAAGCTTAAAACTGGAGCAAGAACAGATCAGTTGGATCAACCAATGCCAATGAGCTCAGTAGCCGTTCTCACTGGTAATGTTCTGCTGCTTTTTGAATCTATTTAACATCCATCAATAGGCCTGGTTCTGTACCTGAATTTTCTCTCTTACTGATTAAAAGTGAAGATTCATACCAAAACTAGGCTTGTTGTTATGATCATTTCTAGAGTGAAAGGCTGTGTTGGACGCCTAGCTCTCATCAGAAGTATTCTCATCATGACCACATTACCTTCTTTGCAGCCTGGTTCGGGTTACCATCAAGAGTGAGAATTTGGTGAGCGGGCAGAGGAGCAGGAGCCACATGTGGCTTGTGGATTTAGCTGGAAGTGAACGTGTTGCAAAATTGAAGTTGAGGGAGAGAGGCTGAAGGAGTCCCAGTTCATCAATAAGTCCCTCTCAGCATTAGGAGATGTTATCTCTGCTCTTGCCTCAAAGAACCCCATATTCCTTACAGGTCTCTCTCTACCTCTCTCTCTCTCTCTGTGTGTGTGTGCGGGTGTGTGTGTATGTGTGTGACTCTAATTTAACTCCTTGCTCTTTTGTTCAAAAATGTAGGAACTCAAAGCTTACCCATCTGCTCCAAAGCTCTCTTGGTAAGACATTTATCTTTCTTAAAATCTTGTTACCAACAGAGCTAATAATATGGCCAGTTTGCAGGACAATATTTTCTCTTACAATGCATAATGTTTGCTTTGATATATCTTCTTCTGTTATTCATTTTTTCATGTTTGGGATGACAAAATAATGCATACACATTGAGTATAATGGCAATGTAAATTACAACAGGAGGAGATTGCAAGACTCTTATGTTTGCACAGATCAGTCCAAGCTCTGCAGATTTGGGAGAAACACTCTGCTCATTAAATTTGCCAGTCGAGTCCGGGAGTTGAGCATGGCCCTGCCCGTAAACAATCAGATCCAGCAGAAAGTTTCAAGCTTAAACAGATGGTAGTTCTTATATGTCATAATGAATTGAGAGGAGGGATTTGATTTAAGTTAAGAATAACTGATCTGAATTGTTTTGTGCAGGCGGAGAAGCTCCGACAAGAAGAAAAGGAATCAGCAAGATTAAATGAAAGCTTGCAGTTGATGCAGCTCAAATATGCATCACGGGAGAATGTCTTTAAGAGTCTTCAAGAAAAGGTAATTTGACAATGAAAGAACCAAATTCAATTTTAAGTTGTTTAAATGTTACCATATCAACCTTCTGTCACTAATGGAAGGATCACTTGAAGTGAATCTCATGTATCTTTTATTAACTTGTATGGACGCACAATTAAGTTTGTTTTTCCCTTTCCTGTATAAATGTGCTAACAACAGCCTTTGAATATTTCGATCTGCAGATCAGAGATGCTGATCAAACATGCAGGAATTATCAACAAAGGTACATTACCGACATCAAAACTCAGAAAAACAACTTCATACGGGGAAATTTTATGCTGTTCCCAATTTTCTCAATGAGAAATTCTCAGGCTCGGCATATTATATTATAGAATTCTTGCTCCAAAAAGTGTAAATTGAGGGTTATTTGGCTTCATGGTGGCAGGTTAGAGACCTCGAGAACCAACTATCTGATGAGAAGAAAGCTGCCAGAGATGCTGCTAAATTCTCCAAGCCACCACTTGCTCCCATCAAGCAGCGACCACCTTTGGGCAGAATCACAAACCGTTTACCACCTTCAGGTCCTCGCAGAAGTAGCACCGCAATGGCTCTCCCAGTACAAGACAAAGAGAACATTCTTTCAAAATGTAAAGCCTCTGGTATGGACCCAACAAAACCTCTCAACAAAGCACGGAGGATATCATTGTCCCCTGTAGTCCGTCATATACCAGTGCAAACCAAGAGGAGGGCCTCCATTGCTACCTTGCCAAATGAAGCAGAAAGACATCAAGCATTGCCTGAAACACGACAGGATCAGATAAGTGGCACCATTCAAACTTCTCAGCTGAGACTCCCAAGGAGGAGATCAGTGGCAGCATTACTTCAATTCCAGGAACACCGCGAGCAGCAGTTACTCCAGAAGCAAAATGGAAATTTGATGGTACTGCATCCAGCAGCAAGTATTCAAGCCCACCTCATGTGCAGCCACTATGGAAATCAAAGATTCCAACCATTTCTTCACCTCGGCAAAGGCTTCGACTTATTTCAAGCCCTGCCAATTCAAGCAGTTTTAGGAGTGCACAGCAAGCAGTCAGCAAGTTGTGTTTTAGCGTGCAGAAAAGAGTGATTGTTGGCTCGCCGGTTAACCAAGCATGCCATGCTTCCAGGATCTCTTATCTTTAGCCAAGCTCTGCGGGAAAAGGAATTGTTGGAAGACTGGGGACTGCTCAGAGAATTTTGTGCAAGAACAGAAGAAAGTCTGTTATCTAGAGCATTTCTTATGGGTTGCATGAAGATTTTTCTTCTCAAATTGATATTGTTGACGGAACCAAAGAGTATGCAGTTCTCCTCGGATACCTGTGCATGAGCTTTTTGGTTGTATAATGTAATGTTACAGAAAGCATACATCCAGCATTCTTTCAATTGTCTAATAGCTTGGTAACTTAAAGCCCTTCACATTGGATTCTAGTCTCCATGTACGTTTGATTTATGATATTGGTGAGATTTGGTTAGAGTTGCCTTGCAACTTTTATTTCAATGGTTTTGGTGGTCTTTACCTGCCTGCTGTTAGAAACCCTGATAGTTTCATACATAAATTTCAAAACCTTTTTGTATAAATGCACAGCAGAACAGATCCAGATTAATTCTTAATCTAGCATGCAATAGATCAAATCTATAAACTATCCATGCATGGATATTATGATATAAAATATAGCATGTATAATCTGAAATTTAAAAACCATAGATCGCATCTATGCTGTAGATCATATCTACTATAAAACAAAGATTAGATCTCAATATCTTAGTGCGGGCCGAACTTCACCGCAGTTGATGATTGTGGGTTTGAAGGTTTCTTGAGACACACATGCGTCTGGCCTCCACAGATATCCACACGAGGCTCTGATCCGATCAAAGGTCTGATGAACTCTCCAGGGTGCTAGCTCCCTTGCAAAGTTCCACTCCTGATGGCTGATCTGGCTTCTTCTTCAGATCTCTCGAACTTTTCCAAGAGGAGAAGACTTAAAAGGAGAAGAGGTAGAGAAAGACTCTTGAGAACACTTTCTCTCTTCCAAAACCCACGCCTAAACTAAAGCCCTAGAACCCAGGGACTTTCTTCTCGGCAATATGGAGTCGTCCAACCCTTGCACACGCCAAACCCTATTTTCTCTCCCGAAAACACGATGGGGTATCAAATATCTCACAATAATCTTCTCTCAATTTTAGCACTAAAAGAGAGAGCTCTTTATGGTCGGCGTCCAAGGTGGTTTGAATGAGAACAAATTCTTATCGTTATAAAGATTAGTTTCAAACTTGAATTCAAATCAAGTTTGAATTCAAACATGAAACCAACCTTATCCTTATCTAAGAGGAGAGAAAAGAGCAGGCGACAACACTCATTTTAGCGTGCAAATCCTCACACCAAAATCAGATTTGCATGAGGAGTTGGTGTGGAGACTTGGGTAGTTGGCGTATGAGATGAGTTTAATCCAATTTGGACTTAGGGTTCATCCAATTTTAGTCCAAACCAAATCTCATTTAGTTAGATCCAAATATATGAATGAACCTAATCAAATTAGGTGTCAAATCAGATCCTAATCCAATTAGGATTTGAACTCAAATCAGAAATCGAATTTTCTTGCAATTGAGTTATCTCATAACTCAATCAGACCAAATCCAATCTAAGTCAAACTGAATCCAATTCAATTATACTTGATTCGAGCCTCATTACTCAATCAAATTGAGCCAATTAGTAATTCAATTACTAATTAATCCTCCTATAATTTACTAACTCTTATTGAATTATTGTATTATAATTTTTGCATAAGAATAATCATCAATCACATCGACGATTATACCCTTCTACAATATATAATCGTTGATCAACCACCTGATTAGATAAGAAACTCTTTCTGTCTGGTAGTGAGATATATTATGATCCCTATTACAATATTATCGAAACTCTTTTCGATGGATTGGAATAATTCTAACTCTGCTTTTCAAGGATTATTGATCATCAAGATAATGCTCGACGAGTCCCATAATCCACCAGTGATACCTAGTAGTATGTAGTGGCAATCCAGCAGAATGAAAGTATTGAATCTCTAGGTACAGTTACCGTATAATTCAGTTCTTCTATCGTGAGTCCCAACTTGACGGAGGTCATGGAGAACTCGTCAAACCCCAACGTCAGTTATATGCCAGATTGGCTCGACTCAAGTTCACTTGTGAATCCTATGAAAACTCCTTTTCAATATTCACACTTGCTTCGACCGAAGATTTTTGAACTCAGTCTTGCGAATCGCATAGGACTATTTTTTTCTATCAAGATCGATAGATTCTATCTAAATGCATCCTACTCCTAATAGTAAACCTGAACCCACTGAAGCCAACATACACCGCAAAGATCCAAATGGCTAAGAGTCCAAGTTTAGGTGCAATCAAACCCAGCAGCCTCACTACGACTAGCTAATGCACCACAGGTTAAAGAACCACTCACACCACTACAGCATCAAAAAGATCACTGATGAGTGAGTAGTCATCCAAGTAGTTTCTCGTATTGATCACACAGTGTAAGTTGTTCTCTAACAACCACCTACACTCTCACCCCAGTGTCTCCACACTGCAAACTCGAGACTCATCTATCTGAAAGAAAGATGATCCGTATACCGATCTAACTGGATGGGTCACTGTCCTCCATGATAATCCTATGATCGGGAGCATTCAAAATCAACCACTAATAATGTATGTCTCAAATTCTTAACACCTTGAGAATATACAAAATCATCTGTTAATTTTAAGATAAATCATGGACACATGAAGCATGATCGAAAATAAAATTATCTTTATTAATAGTGAATATTTTACAAGTATAAATGTATGCTCTAGAATTACAATATATGTTAGCTAACAATTGACTTCTAGAGCACACATCCAACAAACTTCCACTTGATCTAAAGCCAATTGGCCATATACCTAAGACCCATCTTCTCAAAATGAGCTTCGATCTTCTGCTGGCTGATAGGCTTGGTCAGTGGATCCGCAATGTTCTATGCGGATCGACTCTCTACATAGATAATTTTTTCTCGAGGTATTCGCGTATGATGTAGAACTGCCGCTCTATATGCTTGGACTTTTGATGAGACCTGGGCTCCTTAGCGAGGGATATAGCGCCGTTGTTATCGCAGTGCAGTATAATGGCATCTAATGGCATCACATCTAGCTCTACAATAATTTTTAAACCAGAATACTTCCTAAGCAGCTTTAGAGGTGGTGATATACTCGACTTTCATGATCGAATTTGCAATGACCGATTGTTTGGAACTCTTCCAACTAATCGATCCACTATTGCATAGGAAAATACATCTCGATGTAGACCTTCTATCATCGACATCAGATATAAAATTTGAATCGGTGTATCTTTCCACTTTTAGCTCTGATCCTCCTCCAAAGATCAAGAATAAATTCTTAGTCCTTCTCAAGAACTTAAAGATGTTCTTCACAGCAATCTAGTGCTCTTCATCTGGATTCGATTGATATCTGCTCGTGATACTCACGACAAGAACTATATCAGGTTGTGTACATAGCATGGCATACATGAGGCTCTATATTGTCGAAGCATAAGGGATCTTGCTCATGCGTTGGATCTCCTCAGGTGTGTCAGGATACATCTTCTTGGAGAGATAAATGCCATGTCTAAGGGGCAAGAGACGCCTCTTGGAGTTTTTCATGCTGAACCTCTTCAGCACCTCCTTTACGTATATTTTCTACGAGAGTCCTATCATTCTCTTAGATCTATCTCTATAAACATTTATACCAAAATGTAGGAAACTTCTCTTAGATCTTTCAGAGAGAATTCCTTTGATAATCATACTTTAACTGATGTCAGCATGGAATATCATTCCTAATCAGAAGGATGTTATCCACGTACAATACGAAGAATATGACAGCACTTCCACTGATCTTTTGTACACACAGGACTCTTCATTTTTTATAAAATCAAACAATTTGATTGCATCATTAAAGCGAGTGGTCCAACTCTGAGATGCTTGCTTAAGTCTATATATGGACCTTTGCAGCTTGTAAAACTTATGATCACTATTATTAAATGTGAAATCTATAGACTGCTCCATGTAGATATCTTCCTCAAGATATCTATTTAGAAAATAATTTTATATCCATCTGTCAGATTTATAATCATAATAAGCTACAATTGCAAGTAGAATCTGGATGGATTTCAACATGACCACGGATAAAAAGGTTTCTGATAGTCAATATCTTCGCATTAACTATAACCTCTTGCTACCAGCCTTGTCTTATAGGTCTCTATCTTGCAATTCGAATCAATTTTTTTTTGTAGATCTATTTACATCCAATAGATATAATACCTTCAAGTGGATCTACTAAGGTCCAAATCTGGTTAGAATGTATGGAGTCAATTTCTGACTTCATTACTTCCTTCCATTTCTCAAAGTCTACATCTAACATCGCTTCATCATAGATTTTAAGATCATTCCTAATGTCCCTATCTCCCACAAGAAATATTTTTTTTGGATCCTCTATAAGAATATCCAAGTATCTTTCAGGAGGACGAGAGATCCTACTTGACCTATGAGGCGGAGGAGGTACCACATCTACTGGCTCACTATTGGGTTCAAGTTCTTGGATTTGATGCTCTTCAAAGACCTTCTCTTAGAGCTCAATCTTCCTCCCACTGTCTCCATTTTGGATAAACTCCTTTTCAAGAAGACAGCATGACGGCTTACAATCACATTATGATCCTCAGAAAGATAAAATAGTATCCCATAGATTTCTTAGGATATCCTATAAAATGAGCCCTAATTGATCTAGTTTCTAACTTATCCGCTTGCTGTCGCTTGACATGGGCCAGACATTCCCAAATCTTGAGGTAATCAAAAGTTGGTTTCTTACCTACCATAACTTATATGGTGTGATAAGAATGGATTTAGAGAAAATCCTATTCAAAAGATAAATAGCAGAAAGTAACACATCTTCAAAAAAATAAGAAGATCCGTGAAGCTCATCATGGATTGGACCATATCCAATAGGGTTCGATTTCTCCTCTCGGATATCCCATTGAATAAGGCATCCCTGGAGGTGTCCACTTATACCGTTATCTTTGAGATAGATTCGAAATTCTCCATTAAGATAGTTCCTTCTCGATCTGATCGAATAATCTTTATGGATTTTTCGATCTGCTTCTCCACTTCACATATGAACTTTTTGAACCTTTCAAAGGTCTCAGACTTGTGTCGCATCACGTACACAAACCCATATCGTGAGTAATCATTGGTAAAGATTATGAAGTAAAGATAGCCACCCTTGATCTGTACATCGAATAGACCATACACATCAGTGTACACTAGGGCTAATATCTCAATGGCTCTTTTTCCGTGTCCTACAAAAGATAACTTGGCCATCTTCCTTGAAAACATGACTCACAAATTCGATAAGACTCAGAAGTCAATGGCCCCAAAAGGCCATCTTTCTCCAATCTATTAAGTCTGATCTCTCCTATATAGCCTAGCCTAAGGTGCCACAGATATTTTTGGCTAATTCTATCTCTAGGTCTCTTAGACCCTATAGCATTCACAATTTATTCGTTAGCATTAACACTCGCATCCATATACAAATAATAAAGTCCATCAATTAAAAAGCACGTGCAATAATTTATTCTAAATAAATTATATACAAATCTTTATTAAATAAAATTATAATTATCCTGTGCCAGCATAGATACAGAAATCAAATTTTTACTAGCTACAGGTACATAATAACAATCCTTTAAAATTAACTAAATTCTAATGGCAGTTATAGAGAGTAGGTTCCAACGGCCATAGCAGTAACTCTTGCCCCATCGCCAACTCGAAGAGTGATTTCACTTTCTCTCAGCCCTCTAACTTTCTCTAGACTCTGCATAGAAGTGCACAAATATGCACTCGAACCAGAATCTAAAATTCAACTAGAAGAAGAGAAAATCATTAGATTAGTTACAATTATGAGCAAATCAGACGTGCCTTTAGAAGGCACGTCCTGATCGAGGACATGGGTTAATTTCTCAGAACTAAGAATAATTCTTAGGTTTCTGAGTCAGTCATTATAATTGATCTCGATCAATCTATTGGTGTCAAGGATTTGGGCTAGAGGGTTAGAACTTGACATAATTGTTTGCAGAAAGAACAATTTCTAATTAAATATTTATGCTTGGTAAATGTTTGTTCTAGAGACTTTAAAATAACAAGGCTCCCATTATTTATTCGAATCTCCCACACTCCTCAGGTGGAGAAATAAAATCTATACGTGATCAGTTTCTAGTAGATACTGCACTCCCACTGACTATGCGTACCTATCTAACAGTTATTGATGACACGCAAACCAATGAGTGGACAATATCTTATCCATTGCTTCACTAAGTAAGATGTAGCGGATTCGATCTCTAAGTTTGTGGCCTCACCTAACAGTTATTGGTATATTTCTTAGTTAAGTCAGATACATCTTCACCAGCGGATGCAAAGCCGTCATTGGGTCTCTCACTTAATAGTTATTGGATCTAACCCCATCTCTATCTCAAAACATCTAATGCCAAAAGAGTAGTTGTGCCTTCTCGATGCAACTGAACCATTGTGACTAACCGAGAACGATCAATGTCAGAAAGGTGTTGAATAAAATGCCTTAAGATTTGGTCCACAATAAGTCCAGAACGAGATCCAGTATAACGAACGGAGTCCAATAAATCCAAAAATAGCCCAAATGGAGTCCAGACGAAGAAACTACATGTGAAAAAAGACTAGGAGGTCGGCTGGTACGATCCACGGGCCGTCGGAGGGGCCCACGGGCGGTGCAGGCCTACGGAGAGCAGCGGAGCACGCGGGCCGACCCAGAGGACGTGCAAGTGCATAGCCCACATGCGAGAGTGGCCCAGACCACACGACATACTGCGGTCCATGGGCTGGGCGGTCCATGCGGGAGAACGTGGACCAGCAAGGCATTTCCCACCCGATTTTGTGCGGTCCACCATGGATCGACATTGGTTTCCAGCTGGTTTCTCATGTTTTATGGATGTTCTCATGGACCGATGCAAGATCGAATAAGCTGCAGGGGTTTACGGTCAAGATCCAACGATCCAGGTGCTATTTGGGTACTATCTGGAGTCCAGAGATGGGTAGGACATGCTTTATACTCGGTTTGAAGCCTTTAAGAAGGCCTGTGGGCAACTAAGGCCTAGAGCAGTGTTTTGATAGAGGCCTGGGTGCAGCAGCGGTGAGTTCGGCAGTAGCAGCGACGGTAGACCCTGAAGCTAGGTGCCGACAGAGAGCAGAAGTAGGGCTTCGACAAACTGTCAGGCAGCGAACAGTGATCATTTCAGGGGTTTTAGGGAATCTCCTAGAGAAAGAGCTTATATGAGGGAGAGCTTCTTGTTGAGAGAGAGGGATTGGTGTACGAGGGTTGAGGGTGTGATCTCCTCTCATAAATTTTTCTTTTTCATAGTAAAGCTTGCATGTCCCATGGAAGCAAGCTTTTTGGCTGATCCACATATTTGATTATATTTCTTATTTTATTTATTTTTTTTCTGCTGTAACACTTGGTACCAAATCCTGCACAACAAATGGTATCAGAGCTAGGTGGTACTAAGGTACGGATTGCGACGGTGGTGATCAAGATTGAAGATGGAGAAGACAGGCTCAATCAAGATAAAAAAAATAGGTTTGATGGAAAGAGCAATTTCTCCTTATAGCAAGCGAGGGTGAAGGATGTGCTCATCCAGCAAGGATTGATCGATACTCTCTTGTGCGAGGAGAAGCCAACTATTATGGAGATGCAGGATTAAAGGCAGCTCCAGATGTAGAAGGTGAGTACAATCTGCTTGTACCTAGCGGATGATGTAGTGATCCATATACTTGACGAGACTTCTCTGATGGTGATGTGGTTCAAGCTCGAGAAGTTGTATATGGCGAAGTTCCTCACTAACATTCTCTTTCTCTAGAGGCAGTTCTACCAACTGTGGATGACAGAGGAATAGATTGTGCAGGAGCATCTCAGCCACTTTTAGAAGATCCTTACTAACCTCTTCAATATTGATGAAAAGTTGAGGAGAAGACCAGGGCGTTGGTCTTGCTAGCATCTTTCCTCCTTCATATGAGTCTTTGGTGATTGCTTTTCTAGTGGAGAAGAGCATTATCAAGATAGACAAGATCACCATGGTGATTCTTCAGAACAAGGTTCTCAGGAGGGAGAACCTAGCTTCAAGCTCAGGCAGCGGCAGCTCAACTTTGATGATTTCTGAAGGAGTAGATGATGACAAACGGAGTGGCAGAAGATCGCAAGATGGGCTGTCCAAATCCAGGATGAGAGACTTGAGCAAGATCAGATGCTACCAGTGTGATGGGGTGGGGCATCTAGCAAGAGATTGCCCACAATGAAGAAATCAAAGGAGGACTACTGCAGCGACGGTCAATAGCGAGTCAGAGGATGATATCCTGATGATATCTGACGAGATATCTACTTCTTCCTAGTAGTAGTTTTAGATTCTGCATGCACCTATCATATATGTTGCAGAGAGGAGCTATTTGGCTTCTTGAAAAGCAGTGAGAGTACTGTTCATCTGTCAAATGGATCGAGCTGTGCGATCAAAAGTATTGGGACAGTCAGCTTAGGATACATGATGGTGTAGTGAAGAGATTGAGGAAGGTCCGATACATACCTGATTTCAGATGGAATCTTTCTCACTAAGCAGACTGGACTCGATCGGCTACAGGTGGAGAGCTGATGGAGGAATTCTAAAGATTTTGCACGATGATAAGGTGATATTGGAGGGAAAGAAGAGGACGAAAGGATATTACTACCTGATAGAGAGTCCAGTGCGATATAGAGCTTTAGGAGCTAGGGAGAGTCCAGAGCGAGGTGGATCTTCAAGTGGAGGTGGATCGGGCATGAGACATGAGACTCGAGAGGATGAGAGGCGATATCGTAAGGTGAGATTTCTATTGCCACAGAAGACTATCTCGAGCAGGTCTCAAGTCAGAAGGAGCACAGATACGATGGAGATGGGATAGAACAGCCTGACTCGACTCTCATATTTGCCCATCCATGATCAGCAAGCATTTACCCCCGGGTATGGGGCGAGAAGATCCAAAAGCTCTCAGAGTTAGGAAGAGGCCGCATATCGAATCGAGGTGGAGATTGTTGAAAAAAATATCTCGAGATTCAGTCAACAATAAGTCCAAAACAAGGTCTAGGATGACAAACGAAGTCCAACGAATCCAAGAATAGTCCAAACGAAATCCAGACGGAGAAACTACACATAAAAAAGGCCAGAAGGAGGGATGGTATGGCCCACAGGCCACCGAATGGGGTCCACGGGTGGCGCAGGCTGATGGCGGAGCAGGCCAGGCTCGGTGGAGGAGTAGACGTGCAGCTCAGTGCGTGGGCGCACACGGGCTGGCCCAACGGATGTGCGAGTGTGCGTGCATCCCATGCATGAGCACGGCTCAGACCATGTGGTGTACTGCGGTCCACGGGCTGGGCGGTCCATGCGAGAGCGCGTGGACTAGTAGGGTGTTTCCTGCCCGATTTCATGCAGTCCACCATAGACCGACGTTGGTTTCCCACTAGTTTCTCACAGTTTATGGATGTTCTCATGGATCGATGAGCGATCGGATGAGCTGCAGGAGTTTGCAGTCAAGATCCAACGATCCAGATGCTGTTTGGGTGCTATGTGGAGTCCAGAGATGAGTAGGACATGCTTTGTACATGGTTTGAAGCCTTTAAGAAGGCCTGTGGGCAATCGAGGCCTAAAGCAGTAGTTCGATAGAGGCATGGGCGTAGCAGCAGCGAGTTCAGCAGCAGCAGTGGTGGCAGACCCTGAAGCTAGGCACCGATAGAGAGCAGAAGCAGGGATTTCAGACAGACTGTCAGGCAGCGGACAGCAATCATTTCAAAGATTCAGAAAATCTTCTAGAGAGAGGGAGCATTTGTGAGGGAGAACTTCATGTTGAGAGAGAGGGATTGGTGTACGAGGGTTGAGGATGTGATCTCCTCTCGTAAATTTTATTTATAGTGAAGCTTGCATGCTCCATAGAGGCAAACTTTTTGGCTGATCCATATATTTTATTGTGTTTCTTATTTATTTTTTTTTGTTCCTGCTGCAACACATGGTACCGGATCCTGCATAACAGAAGGCACCCACATCTCTACAACAGTGGAAGACCGCTAGACTTAATATTTAATTGAGAAGATTTAGGTTCAGATCTCATCTAAGTCAATATATCTGATGTCTGACTGATCAGATTCAGATTAGCACAATCTCATGTCTAACAACCTAGTTGGCATGGGTGAACATGAATGACCAAGCAACCTTATTCTATCCTTAATCGACCAAAGTGGTCAGATAAGTTAGATCGATGGGAAGATCGCTGATGGTTGCCTTAGACACCATTTCTGATCAATAAGCATAGTCCAATTAAAACCATCAGTCGAGCTGTCTTACTTACCTTAGATATCAATTGATCAATTAGAATCAAACAGGTCAGCGTAGTGACTCGGGCTCGAACAACTAAGCCAAATTTGATCTTGAGTCAATCAATTCACATCAAAATATGAATCGATGCAACCAACTACAACTAAACTCGACTTTGAGTCTCTTTGACCTAATCTTAACCCACCATAGATTAAGTTCGATCAACTGCTCAAAATCGATAATGGGTTCTAACCTGATCTAATCAATGACCCTAATTGTAATTTAATCATAAGACCTAATTGCTCAACTCATACCAAACCCATGCTTTATGCAATGAATTTAGATCTTAAATTTTCAATTTTTAATCTATTGATTTCATATCTTAATTCTTAATTAAGTACATTATGAACGTGAATTTAGAAATAATTTCTTTACATTATATCTTATATAATTTTCTATCCACAAAATTGAGTCGATTCACTCTGAAATTGAGTTGACTCATCATAGTGAGTCAACTCATCCTGAGCTTGAGTTAACTCGACTGTGACAAACAGAAGCCATGTAGCCTCAGCCTACAGAACAGAGTCGACTCATCGGCAAACTGAGTCGACTCTCCAGAGTTTCGAGTCAATTCGAATAAAAATCGAGTCGACTTGGTAGGCATGCCAGCCACAGATTTCATAGTATCAGATTTTTATGTGCATCATTAAAGTTTCAGTTTAGATATAAAAATAATTTTCAAATCTAAATAACTTTACTATGCAATATATATGACAGATCCTAGGGTTTTGCAAAAAATAATTTTTTTTTGTGATTCTTCTTCATGAGACATCACAAGCGGCACCCCTACACGTTATAAAAGAATCCATCGATTGGACAAGAGAGGGACTTTAATCCCTGCTTCCTCTTATGACCGGACGATCATGGTGATGTACCCATTCTGAATACTAGGCTACTAAGATATTAAATCTAACATATCACATATGTATTTAAATAAATTTTAGATCTACGCATGCTTTCACATATCTCATATATGAACAGAAATTCAGATCTAAATATGGAATATATATCACATATATGAACATTAGATTTAGATCTAAACATGCTTCACATATCATATATATGAAATAAATTAGATATGAACATTCATGTCAAAAACCTGACTCTGATACCACTGTTAGAAAGTCGGATAGTTTTATGCATAGATTTCAAATTTTTTCGTATAATATTCAGCGGAGTAGATCTAAATTAACTCTTAATCTAGCATGTAACAGATCAAATCTATAAACTACCCATGCATGGATCTTATAACATAAAATATAGCATGCATAATCTAAATTTAAAATTATAGATCGCATCTATGGTGTAGATCACATCTACCATAAAATAGAGATCAGATCTCAATACCTTAGTATGAGTCGAACTTCACCACAGCTGATAATCATGAATTTGAAGGTTCCTTGAGCCACACACGTATCCGACTTCTACAGATATCCACACGAGGCTCCGATCCAATCAGAGATCTGATGAACTCCCTAGGGTGCTAGCTCCTTGGGAGAGTTCCACTTCTGATGACTGATCTGGCTCCTTCAGATCTCTCGGACTTTTTCAAGAGGAGAAGGACTTGGAGGGAGAAGAAGTGGAGAAAGACTCTTGAGAACACTTTCTCTCTTCCAAAACCCATGCCTAGACTAAAGCCCTAAAACCCAAGGACTTTCTTCTCGGCAATATGGAGTCGCCCAATCCTTGCACACACCAAATCCTATTTTCTCTCTCAAAAATACAATGGGATATCAGATATCTCATGATAATCTTCTCTCAATTTCAACGGCAAAAGAGAGAGCTCTTTATGGTCGGCGTCCAAGGTGGTTTGGATGAGAACAAATTCTCATCGTGATAAAGATTAGGTTTCAAACTTGAATTTCAATCAAATTTGAATTCAAACATGAAACCAACCTTATCCTTATCCAGAGGAGAGAAATGAGTTGGCGACAACACTCATTTTAGCATGCAAATCCTCACGCCAAAATCAAATTTGCATGAGGAGTTGGCGTGGGGACTTGGGTAGTTGGCGCATGGGATGAGTTCAATCCAATTTGGACTCAGGGTTCATCCAATTTTGATCCAAACCAAATCTCATTTAGTTAGACCCAAATAGATGAATGAACCTAATCAAATTAGATTCTAATCCAATTAAGATTTAACAGAACTCAAATCAGAAATCGAATTCCTTTGCAATTGAGTTATTCATAACTCGATCAGGCCAAACCCAATCCAAGCCAAACTGAATTTAATTCAATTAGACTTGATTCAAGTCTCATTGCTCAATCAAATTGAGCCAATTGACAATCCAATTGCTAATTAATCTTTCTATAATTGGCTAACTCTTATTAAATTATTTATTATAATTTTTGCATAAGGTTAATCATCAATCACGTCGACGATTATACCCTTCTACGATACATAACCGTTGATTAACCATTTAATCAGATAAAAACTTCTTTTGCGTATGACCCCATAAATTTTATTCTGTTTGGTAGTAAATATATTGTGATCTCTATTACAATATCATTGAAATTTTTTCGATGGATTGAAATAATTCCAACTCTGTCCTTTGAGGGTCATCGATCATCAAGACGATGCTCGACGAGTCCCACAATCCATCAGTGACACCTAGCAGTATGTAGTGGCAACCTAGCAGAATAAAGTATTGAACCTCTAGGTGCAGTTACCGTATGATTCAATCATTCTATCGTGAGTCCCGACTTGACGGAGGTCATAAAGAACTCATTAAACTCCAACATCAGTCATATGCCAGATTGACTCAACTCGAGTTCACTAATAAATCCTATGAAAACTCCTTTCCAATATTCACACTTGCTTCGGTGGAAGCTTCCTAAACTCAGTCTTGTGAATCGCATAAAACTACTCTTTTTCTATTAAAATCAATAGATTTCATCTATGTGCATCCTACTCCTAACAGCGAATCTGAACCCACTGAAATCAACATACACCGTAAGGATCCAAATGGCTAAGGATCCAAATGGCTAAGGATCCAAATTTAGATGCAATTAAATCCAGCAGCCTCACTGCAAATAGCCAATGTACCACAGATTAAAGGACCACTCACACCACTGCAGCATCGAGAAGATCACTGACGAGTAAATAGTCATTCAAGTGATTTCTCTTGTTGATCATGCTCAGTATAAGTTATTCTTTAACAACCATCTGTACTCTCACTCCAGTATCCCCACACTACAGACTCGAAACTCATCTGTCCGGAAAGAAAGTGATCCATGCACCAATCTAACTGGATCGATCACTGTCTTTCGTGATGATCCTACGATCGAGAACATTCAGAAATCAACCACTAATAATGTATGTCTCAAATTTTCAATACCTCGAGAATATCTGTTAATTTCTATAACAAATCATGGACACATAAAGCATGATTAAAATAAAATTATTTTTATTAATAATAATATTTTATAAGTATAACTTTATGTCTTAAAATTACAATATATATCAGCCAATAATTGATTTATAGGATATACATCTAATACCTATTTTTTATCATGAACAATACAACCACGGGGGATGGAAAGGTTGCTATTAATTCATGCTCCAATATCTCCCTTCTGTTTATTTTATTTTTGCATACACTCTTTGTACAGCCATTTCTTTTGTAGCCCTTGAAGTTACTGGTTCTTAGAAAGGTGCCCTTCGTGTTGTTATCAGTTATTACTCGGGTATTCTTCGCTTCCGCTGGGCGATGCGTTTCCCCCATTACTCATGTAATATAGAAGTGCTCTATCATTGAATATGTTGTGGGGAAGTGCTCTAAATGAAACCAATACAGGATTGAGTTCTTTTTCAGAAAATAAGATTACACGATTCAGTTCTTGTTGCCTGAGGCAGTGAACAAAAGGGCAAAAAGAAAAAGGTAAGCTTCAGCCACTGACTTTGCATTTCCAGAAGCAGTTTAGAAAAATCCAAATGGAGAAGAGAACAACTAGTAGAAGAAAGAACCACTCACAAAATTAAAATAGGTAGTCTAGGCTGAAAAATAAAGAATATTGGGTTGTCTTGTTTAGTTTAAGTGTTGGATGGATGTCTGGCCTGGACATCACCTTCCAAGATCTTTTCAGAACCACGCGATGCAGCAGGAAGAAAGAAGAAAAAAAAAAA
>KE505010.1:182651-236603 GCA_000441515.1 Elaeis oleifera | reverse complement strand
TCTCGTTAGACTCCGTTTTTCGCCACGAACTTCGTTGTGGGCTCAATGTGGACTGAATCTCGAGGCATCAAATCCTAACAGTTAGGGAGAATGCATGGTCGTGCTCTTGCTGGGTACAAAGAATACTCAAATCTTATTACTCATTCTTCATAATTCCCTATATTTTTTAATGATCCTAGTAGTTGATGTATATGATACTACTTAAATTAATTACTAATTCTATATTCTATATAGGTTTGAATTGTATAAAGATTAGTTTTGCTAAGTATACATTATAACTAAGATGATTGATTGGTAACTTGTTGCCATTCAAGGACAAGGCAATGATAACACACTAGCTCTCGGTGGTCAACCTGAGGCATAACATACTATTTTGAGCATGTAACCAATGTGACCCAATGATGATACTAATTATTCTGAGCCCTCTTTATTGAACGCCAAAGCAATTTAAATATGAGTTGCTGCATGAGATAAATACTATTCAAAGTTAACACTCAATTACTCAATGTTTATTTCTAAATACATTTGGATTTTGATTCATCGATATTACTTTTCTATAATCCAATTACAGCTGATGGTTTTGATTAGTAATTGCAATATGTTGCATATTTTTAAGAATACAAGTAGACCAACTCATTATCATGTTCTTTTAACGAAAATTGCTTGTTGGTTGATAGGTTAAAACATCATAATTTTTTTTGTGAAGATTAAAGACATCGTAATAATGACCAATTTTATGAGATGTAACTCATCCTCATTATATATTTATTGATTAATGTTATGATTCATATCCAAGTTCAAGCTAAACTAGTATCTGTCATTTTTTGACAACTCTAAAAAATAACTTTATCTGTCAATCATAAAAATTACTAAATTTAATAAAATCGGAGCCTATTCTTTACAAGATAAGTTACATTTTTAAGAGCTTTTTTGAATGTCCGGAGATCTTATGGATTGCTAAGATCTTCTTGGTGCTGGCTTTCTATTTAAAATTATAGTGAAAGAACCGGAGAGGTAAGAAACCCTTTAGTTCATGGCTTATCCTTTTTTTTCAAGATAAATATATTAGTTGAAAATCCATTTTGTAATTTTGCTCCTAACAACGATCTCCGAACATCCAAACTCTAGAGAGATCGGCGATGTGAGAAGCTCTGATGATTCTAGAGAGATGAGAGGTATGAGAAACTCTAGTGATTCTAGAGAGAGAAGTCGGCACATCTTCTCCCAATGCCCACACCAACATCCAAACTCATATTTTCCATCCTCTTCAACCTCATTTTATCCAACCACTATCACAAGAAGAAAGCTCACATTTATCAGCAATTTAAGGCCTCTCCATGATCTCTCGTAGAAGATCATCCTTCCCCTGTAGATGTTCTAAACAGTGATCGAGCTTTTTCTCGATGAGGCTCCATTGCCCCACTAGGATGGAGGCTTAACTCATGAATCTCTTTCCATCTGGGATAGTGACCACCTCTGGCAACAAGATGTCAACCCTCCAGTGCTGTGGGACTCCTGGGCCCACCACCATCTCGATAAACTCTCCTGTATGCTCATCATATTGCAGATCACTTATCAACTATTAAACACCTATCTTCTACTCCATTCCCAAAGCTTAGGTTGCCACATCTCTCGTCTGATTTTTCCACTTCCTTGAGCCTGGAGTCACTGTTTTTGTCCATAGCGACACTTGATCGTTGCCTCTTCCTTCTCAGACATCAAATATACTCCATCAAGATCAAATAAACAAACTGCTTTTTTCAAAGAAAGACCTAACTTTATGAGAACAAGTCGACAATGGCACCATCGATTGCAAAAATCCACTATGCCATCATGAAGGATCCTTAGCAATGATGCCGAAGGTTGCAATCCCCACTCGCTCAACAATGTCTTGCTGTTGCCCTAGAAAATCAAGCGCTGACAACCAAACACTTTTCGCCAACCTATGCCGTTCCCTAAAGGATGATGTTCAAACGTGGTGACAAAAATCATACAAAGAAGCACTATCACAACCTTATAAAATGCTTTCTTTGTAGGAAGTTTGGCCACAGAGCTTGCTTGTGCAAGGTTAAACCTCCTACTAGTCTAAGGAAGAAACGATGGGGGGTAACAAACCAGATGCAGTCGAAGCTTGTTCATTCGATGTGGAGGCAGAATGCATCAAGAAACTAATGACTAACCTAAATATCTCCGAGCCCTCCTCATCAACTTTCGACTATATAGTGCACAAAGTTTTCATTTTTGTCACTCCAAAAATGGAGAAAACAAAACTGTATCTGGAGCAAGTAATATACGTTGAAGCTTATAGAAGATAAATTAAGGAAGATGATGTTCAAAATACTTTAATCCGCAAAGCAAATACTACTAGTGTCTGGACAACAAGAAAATTAGCTGAGTCAAACACTTTCTTTGTTGCCTATCCATCAAGAGAAGTTGTTCATCGATTAATGATGGGAGGTTGAATCAGAGATAATGGATTTTCTCTCCAAGTGAATCACTGGGATAGGTTCAAGGGAAGAATCCCACACCAACTCAAACTTAAGATCAATGCAAGCTTAATCAATCTTCCACTAGTTTGTTAGAACTCACATACAGTAGCAGCAATCGTTTCTATCTTTGGACTACTCCACAGAGCAAGCAAAAGCTATCTCAAATAGGAGGATCTTGCATCATTTGATCTGAATTTCTTTTGTGAGGATGTTGAAGACATCCCTGAATCAGTTAGCATTATTGTGGGTCCTTTTATTTATTATATTCAAATATGCATTAACTTTATTTCTGAGCAAATTCCTCCAGGCTCACCCTATTTTAAGGAAATTCAGATAATGAAATAATGATTGGCACTATTGGTTAGGTTCAAGAGACAACTTGTTATCATCAGAAATAAAAAAGATCGATGGTATAGCCAGATAGTTCTTTAAGTAAGAGACAAGTCTCTCGATCACAGATATAGAGCAGTAGTCTAGTGTTGGAGTTAGAGCACAATCTAAAAAAGTCAAGCTCCATGATGATAAGAATCAAAGCTGATACTTGGATTAGCCATTGGTTTGCTTTGTTACTTCATATCTACCTCCTGAAGCCAGACCTATGGGCTAAATCAGTCACTATCCTATCCCTAAACCTCAAGAACGGGATAGTGAACTTGGCTCATTAAATTCAAATTCAAAATCTAAATTCTTATCATTCACCTAACCAGCATAGCACTAACTCAGGTTCAAAAAAAACTTGAAGCCTTTCATAATGGCCACCTACTGATCTTAAAGCCTATGACTAAGAGCACTGTAGTCAAACAATACTATTTCTCTGTAATGAACTCATCAGTGCCGACTAAGTAGATCATTTTTATAAAAATACTTGCTACATGCAATGATCCTCAGCATCAAAAAAAGTTTCAATCAAGTCTTTCTAATCTCTAAACAAGATGACTCTCGAAAGGGCAAGTATAATCACTGATACTTGTAAACATAGTATCCGACTAAGAATGAAGAAGATTAAATCATTCCAATTAGTGGTAGATTCTCTTGCAATATCAGATATACTCTTTATCAATTCCTTTACTACAGTCCAGATCTTTGAAATGGGAAGAATACAGATTAATATTTGAATCTAGTGATCAGCTCAACACATGTGTAAACTAAAGGAGCTAGAAGTCCAAAGATGTGGGAAGATGGCCGATCACATTTTTGAAATTGTTGCCAAATGATCTTGGATGTGATAGATCTGGCAATCAGTCTGATGACTGTCTTCAGCAGTCTCAGACATTTTATGCTTGCTTTCTATTTTTTGTATCTTGTATTCCCCCATCCCCCTCTTCATTGGAGTAGGATCTTGGATGTTCTTCTCTGGATCTTTATGAATACTATCTTGAAGTGGTGTTCTTCTCTTGATGACTTCCTACAATATATTTTAATTCTGATCTTTTTCTGGATATGCCCATGATGCTATATCTTACACTATCAATGATATTAAGTTGGAACACTAGAGGTACTGATAAACCCAAAAGAAGAGGGCTATCCTAGAACCATCAAAAGGTCCAAATGCTTGATTGTATGCCTTCAGGAGACTAAGCACGATGAATTGGATAGAAGATTATAAAAAGCAATTAGTAGTACCAGCATTAGTAGATAGATAGTGAAAGATGTAGTTGGCTCAGCAGGTGGTCTCTTCACATGCTGGGACCATAAGGATTATGATGGAAATTGAGTCATGAAAGGCGACTACTCTCTAACCATCCACCCGTCTGCAAATCCATGATTTTGAATGGTTACTTCTAACATCTATAGTCCCCATACCCATCAAGAGCACTGAATATTGTTTGCAGAACTAATCTCCATAAAAGAAGGCATTGTTCTTCCATGAATCCTATTAGGTGATTTCAATACCATAAGATTTTCAGCAGATCGCAAGAGAAGAGCAAGCACCCAAACAACTTCATATCATTTTAATAATTTTATGGACTCACAATGTCTGATTGAAATCAAACTATCTAATAGGTAATTCATCTGATCTAACTTCAGGAAAGACCCAACCTTGGCAATTCTAGATTCTTGTTTTGCCTCTGTTGAATGTATGTACAAATACCCACTGACAAATCTTTTTGCTTTGATCCGATCTACACCCATCCATACTCCTCTCCTACTATGATGTAGTCCTCAAAATCAAGGTAAACTTCTCCTTAACAAGCCATTCTATTTTTGAAAATTTCTGGCTCACTCTTGTAGGTTTGGACAACATGGTAAAAAATGATGGGATATGGGGCCTGTCTCATTTGATGCCATTATAATACTTATTTAAAATTTTGATTGCTAAGATCTAAACTAGAAGGATGGAATCGATCATAGTTCAAAACATCATTTTGCAAAAAAAATATATTGCTAAAAAAATTAACTTCTTGGATGCAGAAAAGGAAAAAAGAAATCTCCTCCCACTTGAACTAGAGGAACAAACTAGACTGAAAAATAAACTTGATCTATAGATAACTCAAGAAGAACTTCTGTGGTGACAGAAAGCTCGAATACAATGGCTAAATAATAGAGATCGTAATATTAGGTTTTATTCATCTTTGGACTAGCAATAAAAAGAGATAAAATCTTATTCTAGAGCTAAGGCATCATGGATCAGTGGTGACAAATCAACAAAAATTACATGATTGCTTTCGAAATCATTTCAATAGCCTGATTGAAAATTTAAAAAAATCTTTCATCAAAGAAAAATGGCAGATATCCTATCCAGAAGGACCACCACTGTTAGATGAATTGGATGTGTCTTTCATCAAAGATGAATAAAAATATGTTCTTTCAACTTACGTCCCAAAAATCATCAGGATCGGATGGCTTCTCCTTTACCTTTGACAAATATTTTTGGTGTATCATCAAAGGCTACCTCATTAATGTTTTTCAGAGCTTCTACAACCACTACACAACTCTAAAGAGACTTAACTATTTCTACATTATTCTCATCCCATCAGCTTATTGAATGGAATCATTAAGATCATATCTAAGATTCTATCATCAAGACTTGCTACCAAGCTTGATAAGATGGTTGCTACAGCCCAATCTGCATTCATCCAAGATAGAACACTGGCAGACAATTTCACAGTAACTAACGAGATCTTATCTCAAGCTATTTCACTCAAACATAAAGGAATAAACTACAAGTTTGACTTTGAAAAAGCATTCAATAATGTAGCATGACCTTTCCATCTTGATCTTCTAAAAGTAAGAGGTTTTGGAGACAGGTTGTGTAGCTAGATCGTCGACATCATTTTCACTGCAAAATCTTTGATAATGATTAATAGAATATTGGAAAGCCTTTCAAACACTGTTGAGGTTTACGATAAGGTGACCCACTATCTCTCTAACTTTTTATCTTTGTAGCTGACACACTGGATTGCATCTTCAAATCAGCAGCAGAGCTTCAAATAATTGAAAGTATTGGTAATCGAGCAATCATCGAACATCTTCAGAATCTTTAATTTGCTGACGACATTCTCATTTTCAGCAAAGTACAAAGTAAGAGCATCACAATCTTAAAATTTATTCTTTACTCCTTTGAGCTGTTATCAAGATTAAAAATTAACTTCAAAAAATCGAAGATCCTAGGTATTGAAATTC
This sequence comes from Elaeis oleifera, assembly GCA_000441515.1. Lineage (NCBI taxonomy): Eukaryota > Viridiplantae > Streptophyta > Magnoliopsida > Arecales > Arecaceae > Elaeis > Elaeis oleifera. Next base: position 230,490 of record KE505010.1, on the reverse strand, counting down.
AAAAAGAACATGGAGAATAGATGGTGACTATTTTAAGTAGTCAATCAGCAATTTTTTCTCTTACATATTTGGGTATGCTTCTCCATGTTCACAAACTTAAAAAAAGACTGGTCCCCACTATTTAAAAAAAGCATAAAAAAGTTAATAGGTTGGAAAGATAGATTTCTTTTCATAGCAGACCGTATAATGCTTCTAAATGCTGTCATCATACCAATTATGATATTCTAGATGTTCAATTTTATTTTGCTGATAAAAGTTATTAGAAGGATCAATAAACTTCAATGTAGATTCCTTTGGGATAGTTCAGAAGGGTCGAAAACATATGCATATTTACATAACTAATCTATAGTCTACTGACGAAAGAAGTTCGGGGTATGAAAATCATCTATCTTAAAATTTTCAATCAGATCCTATTTTGCAAATGGTAGTGGAAACTATTTTTAGATGTGCCAAAGCTCTGAAGTATTCTAGTGAAAACAGGATACTATTATCACCAACAATTGTCATTCCAAGTGATATCATGACAACGGCTTTCAGCATTCTAGAAACAAGTTCAATCTATAGTAGGACTTTTTTAGAAGTTGGTAAGGTTTCAAATCAGAAATGAATCCCATATCTCATTCTAGCATGACTCATTGTTGTCAGGTCCCCTCTAAAAAAAGGTTCCCTCTATTATTCATCTTGTCAACCAACAAAAGATCATGGTTACAGAGGCTTTGGATCTTTTTAAAAGAAGTGATGTTTGGTCTCTCACATCACCACTCTATAACAAATTGGATTATCAAAGTCTGAAGTAGGAACTCTCAATGGTTAAATTATCTACTAATCAGGATATTTGCAATGAAATGATTGTCAGCCAAAATTTTTCAATTAAGCAATGTTATTGGTTTCTACTAGATGGATGTGTAAAGCCACTCTTCAATATAATTATCTGAAAAATCAATGTGTTAGAGAAAATAAGTACTTCATATATCTTAGCTTCCATGGAAAATTTTAACCAAGGCTAATTTAATAAAATGAGTGTGGAAAGATGAAGACAGTTGCACTTTATGTGATTCGAGCTCAGAGACAGTTGATCATTTATTTCTCCAAAGTCTATTCTCATGGTAAGTCTGGTCATCACTTCATCATGCTCTCGGCCTCAAGAAACTCTCACAAAATCAATCTATAATATGGAACTCCTGGAGATTAGATGAACCCATGCGAAGTTTGCAGAATGGAGTAGATATTCTTTTGGTTACAGGCCTGTGGATCCTTTGGAAAGAACGAAATAAATGATGTTTCAACTTTCATGCTATCTTCTAAGCAATGTCAACAAGTAAATCATGAAGTTTTTATATCCTGGACAGCATATGCTAATGGGGATAATATTTCCATACAGACTTTTCAAAACTACATGAGAGGGTTGCTATAAATCTACTATTAATAAACTGAGTTGATGCTATAAACTGAATTGATGCATCACTCTATCAATTCCAATTAATCTTCAATCATAACTAAAATGAGCATTGTACACTCAAGTGCCTTTGAGACTAAAAAGCATAGATCATGAAATTCAAAAAGTAACCTATCAAGGACCTGAAATCATCTAAAAACTTGGAATTGCTATTATGAGTATATGAAAATAGAGTTTGTATTTATGTAAGTCTGTAATTTCTGAAATTTGATAGAAAAATTGTATCTAACCTTTAGTTTATATTATTATATAAGTGCTAATATATGTAACTCTAAGTAAGCTAATATAATTCCTCCTGAGTTAGATTTTTTTTGACTCATTTACATAAAAAAAGGTTCCTCTGACTCTTCTCATGCTTAGATTCCAAAGAATTTTAAAGTAAAGACTATCATTGAATTTTTTTTAAAAAAAATAATTTGGAGAGAATCCTGCTGAAAAATCTTATTGGACCGATGAGATCTTGCAGCATTCAAACGAGTCCCTAAAAAATAAAGGAATAGATCACTATTCTTTCATTCCTAGGCATTAACTGTTTTCACCTATTTTAAGTGGAAACTATTCTTTGTAAATCAATATTTCATAGCAAAGCTACTACATGTTTTGTCTATCTATTAGGTAATGCTCTACCAATAAGGCTTTTGCATCAAAAACTCTTCACCAGCATGTATAACTAAATAAACTTTTGATCACCAAAATCATCGCGTCATGTAAGTTAGTGAGTTAGTGAGAGAAAGTCTCACATCTTCTAGGGTATTTTATGGGTCAAGATTTTGTCGGTTTTCTCTCCTCTTTCTCTTTGTTTCTGTGCTCTTTTGCCACTTGGGTAGGATTGTTTGAGAGAGCTTCATATGGTTTCGATCCTGATAGACCTTGATTCGCCAATGCTAAGGCCTTCAGAGACTTCGTCTCATCTTGGTCTTTCGTCAAGGAAGAATCGTACGACAATATAGCTTCTGACTAGCTCTTCTCAATGGAAGAAAGGCAAGAGAATGATGCTAGAAAGGAATAACATTAGAAAGAGCAATAACTCTGGCGCTGCTCCTCCTTCTTCCATGGGGGAACATTTAAGAAAATAAGGGATCGTCATCAAATCAAGAGGTAAGTCTCTTAGCAAGGTCGATCTTTGACCCACGAGTCTACAAGAGAGTACTAAATGCTCCATCATCTTTAGGCATTTTTGCATCGACTAGAAGGGGCTCATACAAAGAGGCTAGAACATGGTCTCAGGTTATATAGACTGTGAAAATTTTGGTGAAAAACATCAAGGGCTACAGATGCTGAAGTGGAGCTCCTACAACAGTAATTTACTAAGATAGTTTCATTCTTTGATGATGAATTTAAAGCTTTTGTAGATTGTTTGAATCTTACTTTGGTAGGTAAATTTTTGGGTTAAGGCTTCCAATAGACTTTGTTAAAAGAGAAATGAAGTTGAGATGGAACGTCCAAGAAGACTTTCACGTCTCAGCTCTCTCGAAGGGCTTAATGTTATTCCAATATCCTACAAAAGAAGTCAAAATAGGATACTGAATAAGGGGCCTTGGTCGCTGGCTAGCCAGCTATTAACCCTTTAGCCTTGGCGACCAAAGTTTTGTCCGGATAAAGACATGGCTACAGAGGTGAGGGTCTGGCTTAGAATGCCAAATCTCTCATTAGAATTGTGAGAATCGAAAAAATATTAAAATAGTTGCTCAGGCTAGTACTCCTCTTTTCTTGACAATTGGACTGTCCAATCTTCCCATATGGGTTTTGCTAGAGTCTATATTCTAATGGACTTGACAAAATCTATATGTTATGGAACAAAGTTTAGATACAAAATGAAATCCTATGGCAGCAATTTATATATGAGGAGCTCCTCGATATATGTTATGATTGTGGGCGGATTGGAGTGGAAGTGGACACCTGTGGTTGCTCAAGAGTTCAAGGATTAAAGACTATACTCTTTGGTCCATGGATTCGAGCTACTAGGATCCCAATCAGCCAATCATCAGACCTACAGCACAAGGATGCTTCAAAATCAAATTTGATTGATAGGCAATCTTCTACTCTTTGGACACAGCAAAAGAATCCTATCAAAATGTCTTCTCAAAATAATTCAATGGTGCCTTTCGTTGTGGCCAAATCTCAATCTAGATTTGCCCCATTGATTCCTATGATCAAGGACATCATAATGGTAAATAACACTAACAATGATGAGGTTATGTTGTTTAGTGCACAAAAAAATCAAAGTGGTGGAACAAAGACCAAGCGTAAGAGATCATCATCTAAAAGACCCAGCAGGCTAAAATCTTCATCTCCTCCACACTCTAAAATTATAATTAACCATAAATCAGGTACTTCATCAGATACTAATAACATAGTATGAAAATCTATGGTGACAAATGCTACTCAAAATCTACTATGTAAGGAGATGAAGTGCTGAATCAAGAACCGAGCAAGAGCCATGAAGCTATATGTGTAAAGATTCAAGAGGTGGTTGCTGTAAAAAAATGCTAAAACTTCATTAGTTAATATTTTGATAATGAAAAGTGAGTTAAGTGGAGATCCAGGAGCTTTGGGGGCTGTGCCAAGAACACAACCTTCGATACTTTTGCCTCCCACATGAAGATATTAGTTTGGAACTGTATAGAGGCACCAAAGCTCTTGTTCACTAACTATACTAAGGTATTAATGCACCAGTATAATGCTGAGGTAATGTGTTTTTGAAAATTAGATTAGATGAAAATGCTTTAAATCATATTCATAAGTTTTTTTGATCCTTATGGGATATATATATATGGTTCCTGCTGTTGGTCTTTCAGGCGATATTGTTATAGTTTGAAAAAATCCATGGGGTAGGTTTATTTTGTGCACATAAACTATCAAGTGATTTTTGGGATTATTTCTATTACTGGGGTACCTTCATGGATTCTGAGAATTATTTATGCCAGTATCTTTATTTTCAACATCGTAATTTATGGTCGCAAGTTCAAGACGTTTTATGTTTGGGTTATCCATTATTGCTTGCTGGAGATTTTAATTGTGTTTTAACTAGCCAAGATAAGAAAGGGAGAAAATTCTTTAATATAAATCGAGACGTTCATGAATTTCGATATTTTCTTCAAAACTCAAGTCTCATTGATCTTGGCTTTCAGGGTTCTAGCTATACTTGGTGTAACAATCACTATCGGCTAGCTCGGCTCTGAGAGCGGCTGGATAGAGCTTTTGTATCTGATAGCTGGCTATCGAGGTATCTTAATTCATCAGTTACTCATCTTACAAGATATGCATCAGATCATTGCTCTTTGCTTATTCAGGTTAACCATTCTATAACTAATGGGTCTAACTTATTTAGATTTGAGAAAATATGGATGACTTATGTGGATTTTTTAAATGTCATCCGACAGGCTTGGACTGGCTCTTATAATCAATGCCCTCCAAATTGTATGCCTTTATTATTTTCTAAGGTTCGTCGAGCACTATGCCAATAAAAATATCATGTAGAAAATCTTAATAGTATTGAACGTACTCTGTATAATCAAATTTATAATTTGCAGGTTATAGAAGCTTAGCAAAGAGGACTATCCACAACCTAGCATTCTTATTTATTTACCCTTCTTCATCGTTACCATGATACTCTTCACAGGATTGAGGTGATGTGGCAGCAGAAATCGTGTGTTCTTTGGTTGAAGGAAGGAGATTTTAATACTAAATATTTTCACCATTCTACCTTAATGCATAGGTAGTGTAACCGAATACATAATATCACCACTGAATAAGGTAATGTGACTACTGATCCTAGGACCATTGCTGATACTTTGGTTAATCATTTTCAACAATAATGGATGGATGCAGAGAAAGTTCGACAATCAAACTATCCCTTGATGGTAAATACTTTATCTAATAAAACTTGTCAAAGGCTAACTCAATCCATTATGGAGGATGAGATCTGGCATGTTGTAATGTCTATCCATCTTGATAAGGCTTTGGAGTCGGATGGATTTTTGCCTTATTTTTTCACAATTGCTAGTCTATTATAAAATGAGATAATCCAAGCTATTCTATATATATTTAATGAAATATGATTTCTGAGGATTGGTCTAAAACTCATATTGTTTAATTCCAAAAAAGACAAATCCGCAAATGCCAAATGATTATAGACCGATTAGTTTGTGTGATATAGTGTACAAAATTGTAGCAAAAATCCTTGTTAATCATTTAAAACCTGTGCTTCTTAACCTCATTTCTCTGGAGCAAGGTGCATTTGTATCGGAGAGGTCTATTACTAATAACATTTTACTTACGTCAAAAATTATACATTCTGTTCGTAAAGCTCTAGTGTCTGGAGGCTTGATGTTGCTAAAAGTTGATATGAAAAAAGCATATGATCGAGTAAGATGGCCTTTCTAATTCAGGTATTACAATAGTTTAACTTCCCAGATAAATTTATGGCCCAAATCAAAGCTTGTGTGGTAAACCCTAAATTTGAACTTCTCCTAAATTTGAACTTCTTATAAATGGAGCACCAACTAAGCCTATTTTAGTATCCAAGGGTTTGAGACATGGGTGTCCACTCTCATTTTATTTATTCATTTTGTGTAATAAGGTAGTCTCGATATTTTTATATTGTGCTGTTTAGCAAAAGCTTCTTAAGATTTACCAACCAAAGATGACCCTCTAATCTTACATATCTTCTATGTTGATGACTGTTTATTACTAGCTTGTACAATGGGGAGAGATGCCATTTGTATGCATGCAATTCTAGATGCTTTCTTTAGACTTTTGGGACAAAACATAAATTATAATAAATCTATATATCATTTAGTAAGTCAACTAATTTGAATGCTCACTCTCAAATTTATAATCTATTACAAATTACTGAAAAATAACTAATTAAAGTTATCTTCGGATCCCTCTATCAAACACCTCACTTAAGTCAAGAGACTTTCAACCAATGCTTGAGAAGATCTACTCAAAATTCGCATCATGGAAATGGCGGATGCTCTCAATAGTAGGCCATCTCATTCTAATTCAATCGGTATTGTTACCTATTCCCTTATATACCTTATCCATTGTGCTTGTTCGAATGTATGTTCTTCGGCAAATGGAAAGGGAGCTTGTGGCCTTTCTCTGGGGCATAATACAAACCATCATGCTTTTCATCCGATTGCATGGGAAAGGTTTGTACAACTAAAGTTGAAGGAAGTTTGGGCTTTTCTTCTCTTTTGCACACCCATTTATATTGCTTAAAAAAAATAGCTGCTCAATTGCTTATTAAAAATGAATCTTTATGGGCGCAAATAGTTAGAACTAAGTATCATTTTTCTAACTGTTGGAGGGTTATAAAAGACCTAGGAACTGCTCTGCTATTTGGAAAAAGATTTGCACTGTGGGTGCTTAAGTTCAATTTCAAGTTGAATGGATGATAAATAATGGAACAAAATTAAGTTATATAATGATCCTTGGATTACATCAACTCCTTTGCGACTTTGGCCTACTTATATTAATGTTACTCAGTTACCTTTCGACTTGCATGTAAACTACTTCATTACGTCTATGCGTACGTGGGATATTCAAAAGCTGCAACTTTGTTTTCCCCTCACCTTGTAGCTAATATCTGTTTGATTCCTTTGGCACAGGGAAACTGGTTTGATCATCTTGTATGGGCTAAGACAAATCAAATTCGCGTCTCTTTATTTGATATCAAACTACTACAGTCACAACCATGAACAACCAGAATTCAAATACTTTTTTAAGGATATGGAATTAAAAGCGCCTCCACGAGTGAAAACATTTTGGTGGCGTTTGGTTTGGGATAGGCTTCCTTCCAAGGCTCAATTAGCTCATTGCCACATCATTTCACCAGAAATGTTTATTGCGACTTGTGTGGATGTCAAATAGAAGATTCCCCTCATCCTGTCATTGAATGTCAATTCAATTTGCCCAGCTTTGCTGGCAGCAACTAGCATCTATGCGTCCATTGACGTTCTATCCGTATTCTTTGCCAGCTATGTTATATTATTTAGCCACAACTCCGATAGAGAACGGACAAAAAGCAATTTTGGCTTACATTGCCCGCTGCTTTGGAATGCCAGGAACGAGAGAATTTTTAATCACACAAATTCTAACGTATCTCATATTATGCGTAAAACATTGTTATTTATTATAGACTCAAAATTTTTTTGAACTGCAGCCTAATCCAACTCCGTGGCGGTATTGGGGCAACCTTTTGCAGCACAATTGCTGCTCTAAACAACCCCAACATATATCTTGGTTGCCTCCTTTCGTGGGAGTTTTAAAAGAGAATTTTGATGCTTCCGTAGTGGAGGATAGAGCGGCTGCTGCATATATTATTCGCGATTCACGAGGAGCAATGATCCAGGTAGGAGGCAGACAATTACATCACACTATCATACCTATGGCAGAGTTAACTGCAGCTTGTCTCGGAGTTAGAGCTGCTATAAATGATTTGCATGCAACTAAGCTGTAGCTAGAAGGAGATTCTATAACTGTGGTATCTTGGATAAACTCCTCTGACAATTATCTAAATGCTCATCTCCTTTTTTGCAGGATCTAAGGCAATGGAGAAGGGCAGCATGCTCATTTTAGGTGTTACATGTTTTGCACGAAGCAAATTAGATAGCTGATTATATGTCACCATTCTTTGCAGGAGGACTTTCTATGGACGAATCAGACTAATTTAGACCCTCTCTGTGCTTCAATCATCAAAGCAGATGGATACGGGGCTCATTTCACTAGACAATAGGATAGGAGAGGGCTCTAGAATGCCCTGCTTAAAATCCTGAATGGTACATGGCCATTGCTGCAGCCCTTTGCAAAGGATACTTACACATTACTCTTATACTGTATTCGGGACGGTGGACAGAACTTTATGTCTGCTTATCTGAGGTACCTGGGCCTGTGTTACGTCATTACAGCACCAGTTCCAGAATGGCATCTTTGAGGATTAAGTTCTCAAAAGATAAGAATGCTGATATACAAAGATGGGTTTCAACATAACATATGGAATGAATAGAGGGAAAGCAAGGTTCAAAAAGGAAATAAGAACTCCGAAACACAAGGCAAAAATGAAAACCGAGAAAGGAAAGCAAAGGAAAGAAAGACAAAAGAATAAAGGAAAAACACAAAAGGAAAGATCCATGGAGAATAAGTGGGCTTGTATCAATACTCTCTTTATGGGATCAATGAAGCAGATGAGTCAATCTATGAATTTCTACATATTTGAAATGGGAAGATGTATACTGCAACACACACTCTCTCTTTGACCATGTTTGCAACTACAACAGACATTTGAAAGGCAAAAGGAAAAACAATGACAAAAACAAAAAGGAAAAAGAAAAAAAAGAAAAATAGGAAAAGAAAACAAAGGACATTCAAAAAATAAAATTGTTATTACTAACTCCCGCTGGCTTTGGTTGTAGGTTTCAGAGACAATTATATGCACATCCAGTGCTATACTTGAGCATTTTCATTGTTCTAATCGTATGCAACTGCAATGCATACCAGACTGCAGTCCTAGGAAAGGCGTTGATCTTCTTGATACTTGCAAGATGGGTTCTAATCAAATGCTTTATCGGCTTCTTTACAACTGTGGGTTATTCATGCTACACTCCCAATATGTCATAACAGTCTGCTTAGCCTCACTGAGCATGCTTCAATCTTGATGCTACTATGCTATGTTTATGTCAGAGCATGGGATCAAACTAGAAGATATCTACTAGGATTACACAAGTTATACTTCATTCATACTTACATTGCCTCTTAACAATATTTGCACTGCTATCTACTTTGTACAGTCTATAGCCATTGAGTGGTTAAAAAGGAATTTTGTTACTCTATACAGCATACAATTGCAAAGACAAAAAAAAGGAACAAGAAAATACAAGAAAGAAATGCAAAAAAGAGAAAGGAAAAAAGCAAAAAGGAAAAAGGAAATAAAAAGGCAAAAGAAAATCATGAAGATAGGAAGTTTATTACTAACTTTGTTTGGCTTGTGTTACAGGCTTCATTGCCAAAAGTTCTTGCACGTTCTAGCTGTTCCATAATTTCTGTTATGTCTTATCTCAACAATTGAAGGTGTGCAGGTTCCGGGAGGTTTGCTGGTTTCATATGTATCAATGGTGCTCATATGCCGATACTTCTTTGGAATTAGGCTATCAATATATTATAAGCTGTCGGTCATCTTCACTGATAAGATCAAAATTTGGTTACCATTATGTTATGCTTAGACTTGAGTTTTACCTCCGCAACATAACTGATAGGAATATCTGCAACTGTCATTATTCAATTCACGCTTCAGGCCAAATTAATCAGCTTTTCTATGAACACTGCTGCAATATCATCATGAACAGGGACACTCTTCTCATCATTATGTATACAGATGATTCCTCAATTGATGGTATGGCCCTATATCATGGAGTTTTTGAAGGCTTAATTCTGAAAATCTTACTCTACCACTCCGTCAATGTCTGTTCATCTAAACATATGCTGCAGTTTGGTATTAAGCATCATTCCCTTTACAAAATTTGACTATGTAGGATCACAGGATCACAGGAAGACACACATTGATTACAATCATCCTTTCCATCCACATCTGAGTGGTTTCATATATTCATGTGCTTGCCAGAAGATTCTGAATGCTCATATGCAACTCATTGTATTCCTGACTGTGGGCTTGTTTATATGTACTGGTGGATCAATATTCTGTAATGATCTGTTTAGCTGGGTGTTATGTAAATATGTATACTGTCACAGACTTTCACTTTTGATAATACAGTAGCTGATGCTTGTTACCAAAAAAAAAAACTTTTGATCGTGATCAGTCCCTATGCTTCAGACATCTCACAATTGGGTCTTAATTAATTACATTTAAAATAATTTCAGTGAGTTTTATAAGCCATTTTTCTCATTTTCTGTTGATCTTCCTTCCCAAATTATCGCACAAACATGTACATGGTCATTATGACCTTTCATGCCCCATTTTATGGGTTCTTTTAGGGAAATTTGGAGTAACCTCTGCAACCTTATCTAAGTAGGATTTCATACATAACCATTATGATCTTTGAAAGACACTACTCACGAGATAGTGAAAAAGATATGGCATCATTAGTGTAGCACCAATGTCTATATCAGCTAGTGAAATTGTGTGGCCGCCTTATTTTCAAGTTAACTAGTTGGGATTGAGAAATAAGGATTTCTTATTTTAGGTAGGATAGAGAAGGGCAAGCCCTCCTTAACTACAAAACCACTACACTACAGCAATGAGCATTTCAGAATGAAAATTAATGATTTTTTTTCCTCTCTTGATCATTATAGACCATTTCTATTCTATTCATAAGTCTCGTCATGTCACCATGTTAAACAACCAAAGCAAGAAAAAGCAGCATGACACAAAATATTTACAAGAGGAAGAAAATAAGAGAACCAGATAAATTATTATTAGAGGAAGCTGCCATGTTGGTGAGATGGTCGGTCACCTAGACCGCTTAATGAAAGATATGGGACAAATGAAATAGGAACCATGATCGCAAAGATGGCAAAAATCAAAGAAATATGGATGTATGTCTGAATATCTTTCTTGAAAAATAAAGTGATTACAATATAAGAATCACCTTGGAACCAAAGAGAGGAAGCTTGGTAATGAGTTGTTACATGCTGCAGACCAGCCCCTGCTGAGAGTTCATAGAATGGAACAGAGGAAGCCTGTAAAGGTATACACCTGCTGCAAGCACTCGTGATCTCAAACAACAATCTCCACTACATAAGAGTTTCCCTTAGCAGACCTGTCGAAGTACATTTTGAGTTGGCCTAGGTCGGGAGAACCCAATGCACCAATAACAGGGAACAAGAGATATGAGAGCATATCTAAATAGGATCCCATCAAGCGGAACCTCCTTCAAGCAGCCAGAGGGTCTGTTTTCAGTGTCAAATTCATTAGCCAAAGAGAGCTGTTCGTAACACCTGAGAGTACAGGGTGTAAACATCTTGGAACAATTCATCATTAATCACCATAACATTCCATTATTAGGGAAAATAACCACTACCATCGCTGTATACGGCAAAGCAGAAATCAATTTTGGATTTCTGTGAAAATTTCCATACAAAAGGAAGTGAAGAAAAGCAGCAGCATGAATTGCCAGACTTCGATGCACTCTTTTTCAGTCATCACAAGCTCATTTGCTTAACAGAGCACAGTTTCAGAGAATATTAAACCCAGAAGTCAAGGCATTCCAAAGCAAGAGACATCATTAGCACTCCTGATGCCCCAACTCAATTTCTCATTACATCCAACAAATGTCCTGAAGATTATTCATGTGAAATCCTCCCTGAGAGGCCATTGTTTGAGTAATAAAGTAAACCAAATATTTCAACTAAATACATCCTTTATCTGGAGAAAATTTTCACAACAGTTGGCTGCCTCATTTCTAACACCTATTTCTTTGACAACAAAATCTTATTTGGATATTGGAAATTGACCAGCCATGTTATTTTCAAGATAGAAGGATGTATATCTATATGGTCTTTATCCTCCTCTGAGAAACCAACAGATACCTTCGAAGTGCAAGCATTGAGATCCAAGTATACCTTGAAATTTTCTCCTTAATCATGAGAAGCAATGCAGAGCTCAGAACAGTCTTCAAAATCTGAGCCTGCAACCCCTTGAAGAAACCAGGAATTCCTTCCTTTTTCCATATAGCAAGTAAAGCACCTATCATTGTCTTGGTGGTCTGGATGGGCCATCCTTCTTGGAGCCATCGTGTGAATCAGAAGCCTGAATCATGACTTTACACCTGTTCACAAGTTCCCAGATCTCAGAGTTGACACAGTGATTTCCAACTTGCAGCAAAAGAAAGTGAATGAAAACAATTAACTTCATGATATTACACCAATCAAATTAACAAAAATCAGGAAATAATAAATTAGGAAAGGATAAGCAGTTTCTTATTAGCACAAAAGCATTGTTAGGAATAATATGGTTGATACAAGTCAAAAAACCATTGGAAGATCTAGCTACCTGATTGCTGGATAAGTCAGGATAGTTGCCACACTCTTTGAAATGGCACCTAAACAAAAGCTGAGAAGGCTGAAAGAGCTTCTGGAGAAGATTTTGCAGTTGCTGGGGCAACCTTATTGCCTTGTCTCCTCTTTAAAAGTCTCCGCTTCAGCTGATCAAATACTGTGTACTAGAACATTGTCAAGTCAAAGGCAAATTAGTGGAGGTTCAGTTTTGTCCTAAACTGCTGATTAAAATAGAAATATGCGGCAGTTCCACCAGTTTTTTTTTGTTAATTATATATCATCAATGGAAATATTTTTAATCCTAGCATATCATTCTTATCATTCAACAGCAAAGAAAAATTTGGCATATATGCTATAATTTCCACACAAATATAACTAAAAGGAACAGCTTATCAATGACGCACATATAAAGGCCAAGAACACGAACTGTTGTATCAAAATAGTGGGCAATGAGATCATATGCTGATCATCTTTCCACTGTAAATGTGAGATTTCTTTCACTGTAGATTACAACTTACAAACAAATCAGTAGCCGTAGTTGATGCTGACAGTAACACGAGGATGGAAAAGATTAAACTTCTATATTCAGACAACAATATCTTTATATATTTGTTCTCTTGTTTAAGAAGCTTCCAATGATTTTGCAGTGGCCTATAGTCAATTTTGAAGATCATTAGCACAATATCAGAATTTTTCAAGTTTATTTCAGTATAAACTAAGAAAATAATGAGATCAGAATTCCATAGTAATCTTATCAATCTATTTTCAAAGAACGTATCAATAGTGCATGGTCATGTCTAATGCAGAATTTTTGTGAGTTATAATTCACATTAAGTATGCAGAAATTTCAAGAAAAAAAAAAAAAAGAAGTTCACCTATATAGATCCATTCAAGGTCTCAACTTAATGCGCAATCAACCTGGCTACAGGACATGTTTAGTGGCAACATGCAAGTCAGGGGGGCTCTCTTGAAGGGCAGAGGTGCAAGACATGGGGCGTTAAGAGCAGATAAGATGAAAATAGGGTTGAAGAACGTAAAGGATGGAAAGAAAAAGACAAAGCAGGAAGTCACCGGATAGAAAGATTAACTTGTTCAGGAAGGTGAATATGCAAAGACCTCAAGGACAAAGAACCAGCCTTGGATTGACTCAGTCTTCAAATTTAACACAACAAAGCTGCAAAAGAAAAAAATGGAGAAATGCTGGAAATACTCAAAATTTAAATGCATGATAAGGTTGTGGGAAAAATAGAGGTTTGAGTTATTTAGAGGGGAGCAGTGCAGGATTTGTTTAATGGACCACGGTCAAAGAAGAAGAGAGGAGAGAATAGAAAATAAGAGTTGAAAGCGGCGCCGGGGGGGGGGGGTGCGGGGTGCGGGGGGGGTGTTGTGGGTGGTTGGGTGGGAGAGAGAGAGGAGGGAGTGGGTTCTAACTTGGGATCCCTTTTGCAAGCCGCCGTGCATGCGCACACACAGAGTGTGTGTGTAAAAACACTGGCATACTAAAATTCTGCACATGCAGTGCACGGTGAACCACCACACAAAGGCCTCTAAAGCCTAAAATCTTCAAGGTTTGGAGTTGAGACTTTGGAAGCCACCTAATCAAGTACCCAAAGTTTATGATTCCACATGACTCGGGTGAAGGAGGATAAAAAGGGAAAGCTTAGGAGTCCAACACACTGCATGCTAGATTTCAGGCCTTCCCAATATCTATATCTCAATTGATACATACATATGTGCATGCATACATACATATATATACAATATATATACATTGAACCTTTAATTAGAAACTTAGTTCTTCCAAAATCAATGATGAGCCATCCAAATTGAAAATCCACACTGTCGATTTTGATTTGCACCTCAAAAAATGCTTAGAAGTTTAAAGATGGCATCTTTTTACGATATCCATGAAAAAATAGACGATGTATCATAATAGTGTGCTAAAATACATGAGAGGGCATTTAAATCGAGAATCCATTTTGCTAATCATGATTCACTATTACATATCTTGAAACATCTACAAATTGAAAATCGATAGATTCCGATGCTCATGTTATAGCACATCATCATATCGTTCCATTAAAACAGTCTATTTTTGCACCCACTTGATCACAAATGTTCAGTGCAGCATCTGAAAGCTCATATGCATCTTTAAGATTTAGAAAAAAAAAAAATTACAAGATAACATATTTGAAAGTCATATTACTTGTTTCATTCAATAGCAGAGATCAGACACCAGCTTAACTTGCAACATGACCAACTTATTCGCAAGACTTTACAAAGACTAAGAGTTGAAATAAGGGGATTTTCTGAGAGTGTTACTTTGACTCCAAAAATAACTGCAATTTCTTATTGGACCATATCTCCTCTTTCATCCATGCTCAAAACAAGTCAAAAGGACCCTTGGAGCATCATTGTATATGAGCTTAAATTGCATGCAAAACAGTGTTTTTACCTATTGACCAATCAACCAAGTTTCAATTCAAACCTCTCTTTTGTACCAAGTTCTATCTGCCAGAACTTAATACTCGCTAACAACGAGTTGACCACAGATTAAAAGTGCCATAAAACATATTCATGACTCTGGATCATAATTAATGCATAAAGTCAGGACAGTTGTAATAAGACAAACTTCTTGTTGGGGTTTAAATGTTAAAGTATCATACATTTACATAACTGACAGATGATTATTTAGTGAGCTAGATATTAAAGTACAAATATAAAAATGAATTATAGTAACTTATCTCACTTCTAACTCCTCGGTAAGTGTGTTGCCAATCTAATTTTCCTATTATGTACTATGAAGTCATATCCCACTAACCTAGGAAAAAGGTATTATTTAGTAGCTGGCTGACATTGTGACCAAATTACATGAACAAACAATAGCACATTGATGGAATACGGCATCGTTTTAAGGGACTAACCTTGTTTAGCTAACAGGGCATGTTTTATTATCCAAACACCATGAATGCTGGCCAAAAGGAGAGGATTTTAACCAGGTTGACAAGACAATTGTCAAAAGGAGCCAAATATGCACTTTGTAAAAGTGTGTTTTTTTTTTTTGGTACAGAAAATGGGGTGAGGGGGGGCTAAACTAGCATAGCAACCCCCTCTGGGCGTGACCATGAGGGCCCCGACCCCGCTGAGCGAATGTTCGATGCGGGGAGCAATAAGTGCAATCTCCTCCCCACCACGCCCGAGGGGAGACCCCAAGTCGGGTGAGTACGTCACCCCCAGCCCCACCTCAGCACACAGCGGACCAGAGTACTATAATTCTTTAATAGATTAGGGAGGGTTTTCAACCAAAAAGCTATAGAAAATTTGCAACACCATGGTTTGCCATGGTATGAAGCTTCAGCTGAAACTGAAACCACTAATGAAATGATTATATTTCGTGGGAAACCAATCTAAAATGGAAGTTGGTTGTAAAGTTTCAGATGGAACCAACTTATACAGCTAAAACAGCTACATATATGGGTGAATTGTGAAATGCCTCTGTTGTATCTTCATTTCCTTCAAATTCCAAGAACTAATCCTCAAAAGCGAACTTAGATTTTGCAAGTTTCAAGATCTGGGAGTACTGCAATTTGGTTTAACATAACTAGAAAAAACCTTTTTATATATATTATAGGCTACCTATGGCTTACATGATGACTGGTTTGTTCTACACCATCCTTGACTAATAAATGGTACTTTAGATGCAAATTACGTGAAACATGTTTTTGATGTATTAAAACTTATGACTGTTTGACACTTCCAGCATGATACCATTAAACACCCTATAATCACCAAGAATACAACAAATTTTAAACAATTCCTGATTTGTTTATTCTGGAATTTTTCCTGAATTTCCATATGCTTAATTTAGATTTGTTACAAGTATTTTGGATGAAAGTGCTGAATCTAGAGCCGAACTACTGAAAATGATACTCACAATTTTACCTTGCCATAACCAACACTGGAACTGATTTTTAGAAGCTTGTGATTTCATAAATTGTGCACCACATGAAGTTATAAGCCTTAATTGCCTGCCTCAAAGAAATTCCTCATGATTCATTTAAGAGATGAAAGCCAATGAAGTAACCTGTGTTTCATGCAATTGTCATATGATATTTATTTGGAAGATTCATGCCATGCATCCACTCTACATAATTAACTAACTAAATCTTTTTGCCCATTTGGAACTTGGAAAAGGAACAAAATGAGAAGAAATTAGAGAGTCCCTAGTCTGACAGATTTTTATCCTGTTGTCGTTTATTCTTTTCCTCTCACACAGAGTCCATCCTCAGAGCCCTATTCAGCAACTTAAGATTTCATCTGCAAATCACTGAAACTGATTATTCAAGAACCTTTCACCCACACAATCTGATAAAAGAACTTGCTAAATTAAGAACTAGAGAACTATCTAATTATTGCACAACCAATCTACATCTGATTATTGGCCCACAAGATGCATTCAGAGTTCTTGTTAGTTGATTAGTAGGTTAAAAAACAACATTTTCTTTAATAAGAACTGCATATACATAAGAGAAGCTACATGACTACTAGATAATCTATATTTATGTTAGCAATTTCGAATAGTATTCCCATATGATCATGGTACTAAAAGTACCATCATGGTACCTGAATAGAAGGATTCGAGGTCAACAGAAGAGATACTCCAAGGCCACCATATGCATCACTGCATGAACCCTCTGAAAGAGTTTTAAGCAATCCCTTGGATTTACCAAAAGCACTTGTTTGCATTCTAGAAGATGCTGTATCCAATGGCTGAACAAAGATAAAAATTAAGAAAAGGGAAAAGCAACATGAATTATACTCAAAAATCTCAATATAAAGTTTGCTACAATGCTAAAAAGCAGGAATTTATTAAAATTGATGTCGAATTTGGTGTGTAATTATTGACTACCTGTGTTATGATAACAGTACAAGCACCGGCGGCAGCAGCTACAACCAGGTTGGCTTTTGTTCCCACAGATTTGGCTCCACTCTTTTCCAAATACAGACGTTTGAAATAGCTATAGCCATAAAAATAACAAACTGAGATATGAAAGATTGCAAATTCTTGGTCCCAAGTCCTTGGTACAGGGAACGAACTTGGCGTGTAGAAATTGCTTCCCACAAGACATCTGAAAGGTTCCTAGAAGAAACAGTTCAAAGGAAATTAGATAAATAAGTTATGCTATATAGAAAATGGTCTGCTTGCAATCGTAATATACACCAAATCCCAGAAAAGGGAAACAAAATTAGAAACCCATATAAACTATTGCTATATTCAGACAAGATTCTGTGCCTTAAGTATAGTTATTTCATTCTCAGATGTTTATAGGTGCTTTAATATGTTGTCTTGGCCGCCAAAGGTCCAAAAGCTGCACTCCAAGAAGTGAGCGTTAAGATTCATAAAGGAATTCATTAGCCAATTCCTTGCACCAAATCCAATCATTGATACAGGGTTGAGTCTAAAACTGCTAATTGTTTACCAATATATAGTATCCAAACTTCATTTGTGCATGTGGTCTCCTGTTAAAATATCAGACTGAGACAACATCTAGAGAAACATATATTATATTAAGAGATGCCTTTAAGTACACCTGTCAACAATCCATCCTTTGACCTCATAGGCTTTCTAATTACCAAGTGTTATGCTAATGATTTTGTGTTAGGTGCTCATGAAAGTTCACCAAGGGTGGCTAAAAATTTACAATGCTGTAATTATCAGATTATGGATGCCTAGCAACAAAAACACTGATATTAAGAATTATTTAAGCATAAAATTTAGCTTTAGCAACCTAATGTAATTGCAAAAGTTTCAAATTTTTGAATGATTCAAAGGATTCTAATGGAAAGCTTAAGGTTTCAACAGGGACATTCCTGACACAAGGGCCATGTTGAGCATCATTATTGCGGAAGGTCTCATTCATAAAACTGGCAGATGCAGGAACTGGTGGAGATGCAATTCAGGCCATCAAGTAAGATGAGGGAAGATTATCAGATTTTATCAGTTTTAATCCTAGAAAAAGATACAACTAAGAAAAGGAAGCAAGTGAAGGAGGGATGCTAATTGCTCCCCTGTTTCTTTCTTTAGTCTACAGCTGACCTAGTTCCATATGCTTGTAGCCTACATATACGCCCTCAAAGCCAAAAACAAATTCACAAACCTCATCTTTTTTTGTAATGAATAAACCTTGCTGTTTGAGTCCTAAATGATTCTACATAACTATTAAAAAAAAAAGATGATGACTGTGACCAGTTACACCTCATTTATTCTTGTAATAGCCAAAACCACAAGGATTACTTTTAAAAAGGCAAAAAATTTAAGAGGTTTATTTAAGTTTCAAAACTATTGATTACATTTTTGAGCAATATTTTGTTGTTAGAGAAAATTAATTTGAACTTTTTGGGACATGTATCTGTTCCAATAATGGCCCATTCCATGCAACTTGCATAAGAACTAAGGGACTATATGCCTAGCATATTCATCATAGCGCTCCAGGATACCAAGGTAACCATAAATCTGGCCCAAATTGATGCCTAAGCCATTTGTTGGTTTCCTTGGCAAGAGCATGAGCTAATTTTCTCTTTCCAAATCCTTCAACTCTCTTGCTTGGAATCCAACATAGTTCTTTGAAAGACAACCTAGACCAAATTATATTGGTGTAGCACCAAATTTGTAGGAACAAAAATTGAAAACAGCCTTCTTAAGCAGCGAGAAATAATCCTTAACCTTCCTCACCTGTACACAGAACACAATTTACATTCAAGAATTTCAGTTTGCAGTAGAGCAATCAGCAAATAAATGATTTTACAGATATGGATCTTATCCTGGTGCAGCCCGAAATGAGAAAAGAACCAGCTGCACCCAAGCTAAATTAAACATTAATCCAACCTCATATCTTGATTTAAGTTTATTTAAAAGTTATTAGGTGCCACTTCATTGCATTGTTTTCTTACAGTGAGTGCTTATTGGAACAGCAAAGGACATAAGCATTACTTTGGGCATCCAAATGTAAGCAAAAAAATGATCGTTAGAACTTACAAGGGTTTAATTACCGCTGAAATTTAAGGAAACCAATAATAACTGAGCAGCACAGATTAGCAAGGTATCGACTGAGTCTTGATAGACTGTCTGAAGTTAAAGCGTCTATGGTTTTCTGTCCTTGACCAAAACGAAACAGAATGACAATCACAAGCACTAAAGGCAAGGAAACTTCCTTTGGCGATTCATACAAGTGATTCTCTACACGATAAGAAAATTGCAGTCAAATCCCTTTTCCTTGAACTAGTAAGAACATACATGCATGTGCATGTAGAATCATTCTATAGCTGAAGTCATTCTGAGTAAATCAAATAGTGTAAACCAGTTCGGATCACAGGCAAAGTTCCAGCAGTAAAAGCTAGTCATGAGCAAAGAAGATACTAGCATCATGTCATTTGTTGGCCACTCTGAGCTTAACCATTTTCCTGCATGTGCTGAACAAATATGGACATTTAGTTATAGAAAGCTACATATTAATTAAACATTTACTGAGTAATTGGATGGTTGAAAGGAAAGAACTTTCAAGGAGCTGATAGAATTAAATCCTAAACCAGTCAAATTAGTAAATCCAAATTTGAAGACAAATTGATCATGAGGGAATTTTAGGAGCTGATTAGGAGCACATATCAGTTGTTTAGGGCATCAACTATCAGCAGGAGACTGGATGGATTGTTCTGGGCATGCAAATCTAGGCAGGAGAATGGCTGTTAGAAGCTTTTAATGAGGACCATAACCAAGGAAACAAATTGCAACTATGAGCCTCAGACAGAGCAGAGCCCTACGTTTGCTGCTGAGAAGAAGAGGCTGGACCTTCTTTGAATGTCTGGCAGCCATCTTGATTTACTGCTACATCTAGGGAAGCTCAGTTGGTAGCTAGTTCATGACGTGCCGCTGCAGCTTCTTCCCCATCAAGAGATGTCCCTTCTTCTTATCTCCAGCATCCCCCACTCTGCTTTCAAGCTATCTCGAATCCCGTGGGCATCGACAACAAGACACAGATCAGCTTCACTGGGACCTGGAACAAGGAGGGAGATGCAAGGCCACCAACCCCATCCCAAGAGAAAGAAAGACACTGACCAAACCAACCTAATATCTCAATTAGCACAGTGGGACCAGAGTAGGAAGTATTAACCAGTGAGTAGCCACCGTGGTTCCTGTTGAGTCTTAAGAGGAGATAAAAAGAGGACCGATTGGTCAACATTCTATAGGACATTAGTCAGCAGTCTAGGACAGCTTTGTTTCATAATTATGAATCATAATTAGGGTAGCAAAGGTAAATGATTGACACTCTCAAAAAAGCACTAAAAGTCGAGCATCCTGCACAACTGTTTTGGACTATTGGACAGGGATACATTGAGTGAAATAAACAAGCTTTTATCCTTCCTCTAGCATGATCTTATAATTCTTACACAGTTTCCTCCACTTATCCCTCCATCTTCTATCATTTTTTTATTATTTTTATTGATAGATCGTTGCTATTCCACAACAGTTACTTATCTGAACTACATATCCTATTTCTAAAATGAAATTGTCATGCTGTTTATCATACAAGAGAAAACCAGCAATTTAACTCAGAATCTGCTGCTAATTATTCTCTATTTTGCCTCCAGAATCTAGGATTTACCCCAGATATGCCAAACTTAGGTTTCTACTTTGCATTAAGATCATGTTCGAGCCCTTTGTAGTTGCTTGTCCAGTAGCTTGATACATTGGTTCTCTCTCTCCATTTTGCATATTGTCATGCAACCTTTTCCTTCATTCCACCATGACTCACAGTTTGAGTTTCCTTGAGTCCATATCATCAACCCTCAACTGCAAGCAAAGTTCAACTCCATCAAAGAGATTCCTATGTGTACAATATTAATCTTGTGAAGTAATTCTTATTGAGTTCCGTTGTGAATTCATTTCTCCTACATGGGATGACTGCTAATATCACATCCGTTGTTTGAAATAATTACTGACAACCAAAAAGCAAAGCAAAGCAAAGCTCTAAAGCTTCACTTTTTGTCCTTAAAATCTTCTCAAGCGAGGTTGTAAAGTTCAATAAGTTGAACCTCCTTAAGGAACATGTTTTGGGGTAAGTCACAGGAATTTATGTTAGCTGCACATTCATCTATGAAGAAATGGCAAGTTGCCTCTACAACTTAACTTCCAAGTAAGAACCTTGTTTCAGACCTTGATCTAGAGTCTGTTACCTCCGATAACTGGCCACATGAGGAATCTTTCAATGTGCAAACCTTCATCAACCACCACTATATTAGCTTCCTATGTTTCCTCCAAGCTATCATGGCCATTAGTAATTCTGTCTTTTCGACATAGCATGTTGACCCCATACTTAAGTTATGACCATAGTTTACTATAAAGGAGGATGTATCCAACGTCTATAATGACCAATAAACTGCATTCTGATCTATGAAGCACGAGTACTCTTATTTCAGGCGTGTGCCAGCATCGAGTATGTTTTCGGTGCAGATACGTTTCTGGTACGGCACCGATACTCCTATCTTTGCATTCTTGAGATTGCAAGTTTGTCCCTTGATGAATCAGATGTGGAGAAGAAGCTTTTTGCTGATAATGCAGAGAATAAAGCAGCTCAAACTATTATCACTTGATTATCAAGACTTACTTTTTGATTTCTTCTACTTATTTAGCTTGCTAGTTTTTCTTTCGTTAATTACAGGTGTTTGTTGTTTTTTATGATGATACTTATAAATTTAGTTGAGATTTGAGAACTTAATTTTATTAATATTCAAATATTATATATATGATTCAATTTTTTATATATTTTATTAATATTAAAATATTATATATTGAAATATTAATAAAAATATAAAATATCTAGCCGTATCCGTATCGTGATTTTTTCAATTTTTGACGTATCAGGATACCTATACCATAAAGTATCCGTACTGCGTACCAGTATCTATACTTCCTAGATTTTCATCCGATACGGATTAAAAGATACTAGATTGCATGATACTGCAAGCATTGTCGGATTAAAATTAAACCACATGAAACTAAATACAGAAAAAGAAAGGATATACATGTAGGATAAGGCCTATAATCTGGTAAGCATTGCATGTCACTTTACCAATAATTTCTTTAAGGAAAACACAGTGGTTCAATCTATACAATGGAACCCCTTACAATACCCACTACAAAACACACATACACACACAAAAAAAAAGGGCACAAAAAAGCCGAAATAGATGAAAGATTGTGATTTGTGACTATATCAGAAAGCATCTAATTACACTGTGTACTAGTCTTTACAAACACTCCTATCAGCGCCCTCCCACTAGAAAGTCGTTTCCATCTGAATCATCCAGACCAAGCTATCTTTATTCCCAAAATCTTAATGATTCTTTTCAAGCCAATCTAACAATTAAAATGTTCCCTCCAGGGAACAACCAAAATCCCAATGGATTCTTACATCTTTAAACAAAAAGAACCTTAACCATCAAGCCCTGCATCAATTACAAATGGTCAACTTTAAGTCTGTATTTTCTGATCATTCCTACCAGAGGCAGCCATTGCAACTTTTCTCCAAATTCTTTCTTGGAACGTTCGTCCATGGAAAGTTCAGGTCTTCCCTCTTCTTTCTAAACCCTTCAAATCTAAATAAAATGATTTTTTTTCCCTTAAAAAAGAGCACCTCACCAACAAAAAATCAGTCTCACAATTTGGCACCCTTCTCTAATGAAGGCTTCCAGGTCAGAGTCCTGTGATGTGTATCTGGGATTTCAAATTCGCAACAAGACATTTTGAAGGTCTCCTCATCTCTTCCAGTCATACTAATTACACTCCAAATCTTGCTGAGATCTAGACCATAGATTGTCCACAGTAGCATCAAGCAACAACATATTCAGGCACCAGATTGAGCTCATTTCCACGCCACCATATAGGCATCGAACACACAAGATCCCATACTTGCGAGAACAAAAAGAAGCACCAAGATACCACTCCAAAATTACAAAGTTTAAACAAAAATAAAAACCACCAAGAAACAAAGGAATTCTCCAAATCCTCCAAAAGCTCCAACTAATTGAACAAACTAACAGAATCAAACACCCGCTTTAAATCCTAACAAACGGATCGAAAGAATGAATATATGAAAATCAATTTTTGATCTGAAGATCAAATTCGAGAACTGAAAACTGAACTGAAAGCAGAAAAAATTCGAATCGAAAGAATAGAGAGAGAAAGAGAGAGAGAGAAGGTACACCTGTACTTCTGCCGGCCGTGGGATCGGACTTCGGCCTGGTATTTGGTCTTGCAGGTGTCGAGGGGGTACAGCACGGTGGTGCTGACCAGCGCCCCACCGCGCCGGACGTCGCCTCCGTCAGCGACTCCCAATCCACACCCGCCATCGACCAACCCCCGATATCGCTACTATCTATTCACCACGCTCTCATTCTCTCTCTCACACACAACACACAGACACAAGTATTTAGTAGGAGTCGTCTACGCCTTGGCTTCTTCCCCTCTTCTCTCCTCTTCCCACCGAAGACGGCCAAATGAACTTTCGTAATCGGTACTGCGTCTTTTCGTGTAACAAATCCTTCTTAATAGAAGGAAGAGGACGAGCGTAAGATTGTGACGTGGGCAGGAGAGGGAAAGGAAGCGGATCTTCTCCTCTGTCTAATTCCGTTGACGGCGTTTAGGTCAAAGGAAGGCAGTGGGTCGGAGGAACGATACGCCGTTTGGTCCCGTGTGGTGGGCCATTTGCCCAAACTCGTCCCTCGAAGTGCAGAACGTTGAATTGCCTGTTGGTTGATATTTGGGAGCTAGCAGACAAGTGCACTTCATTTTCCGCAAATCACATTGCAGAAAAGTAAGCAGTGCGGTAGATTCGGTGGTCTTTTCTGATCGTTTTGATCGCATTTTGTAAACATGGTTCACTAACACTTTTGTTCAGTTTAGAGATATTTTATTTTAATTTTATTGAATACATTCGAATCATCCGATTTCATCTTAAAAAAAATATAAAAAAAAAGAAGCGGTGGAGCACCGACAAGTGCAAGGGTGAGTCAAATAAGAGGGATGCAGAGAAATTCATTATACACTGCCAATGGTGTAGAAAATTCAACATAAAATGTATCACTTCATGTAGTTATTATTTTTCAACATGCATTAAATACCCGCAGTTCTATCTTTTGTTTGAAATTTTGAATGATAAAAATATTATTTTTTTTCAAAAAATTATGACATTCTGTACCGATATTATAGCATCCTGTGTTGAAATTATGACTTTCTGCAAAGAATGTCATAATTTTTTCACAAAATATCATAAAGAGGAAAGGATATTTCGTTACTGAAAAAATTTCGGAAAAGAATGAGCATTTTTGTCATTTAAATTTAAATGAAAAATAAACTACAGATATTAAATGCGTGTTGAAAAATGATAGTTATGTGGTCCAATCGGATGAGACGATATACTCCATATCGAATGCAAGTAGCCTGGCCCGTAGGCCATTTCTTTTTTGTGCTTTTTTTATTTTGCATCTTGATAGTTGTAGGTAGGCATGCCATACACACCATGACCCTGAAGTCTCATCTTGGAGTCATATCTTGGCTTGCATGCAAGCTTGCGACTACATGATTCATGACGAGAGTTAAATGGTCCAATACACAAACCGTATAGCATGTATCACAAGATAGCTGCATTCACAAATATTAGTTGAATTACATATATGATTGACTTGGGCTTGCTTCGATGTTTTGATTTACGTCAAACTAGAAATGTTACAGCACATCAAAATAACTTGCTGAGTTACTAGGAGTGAGTTACTTGAAATTTCTATTTTCTTGTTATTTGTATTTTAATTTTAACCTTGTCATTTTCTTTTATAGTTTATTTCATACATGATATAGTGTAAATTTCACATTTTAATTTAATGCTTTTACTTCATCTTTTGCTGTCATGAGAAGGTTGCTAGAATATCACAAGGTTCAATGATATAATTTACAGAAGTAAGATTTGTCGTACATTATATGCGTATTTATATTCAGCTCTTTTCTGAAAAAAAGAGAGATAAAAATAAGGGAAAAAAAAAAGATGGTGGAGACATGCATCACTGTAGGTGGTTGGATGGTTGGATGCTTTTTCCTTCCCTCCTATGGTTGAGAGCCTTACCATCTATGACTAGATAGAAGTTCCAAAAGCATTACTCCTCCTTACTAGTTTAGACTTATTATAATCCCATCTAGAAAGAAATATAGGTGGCAACTCCTATTTCCCTTCATCACTCTCACTTTGTGAAGACATATTTCACGTACCTCTTGATATTTCTATTTTTATTTTGAGTGCTTTTAAAATTATTTGTTTGCATTTAGGTTATATATTTACACTACTTTGTGATTTTTGGAGCAATTGGTTCAAGGATAATGTGAGCTTCATGGATACTGATTGTAATAAAAACAAAGGTACTACAGTATGCTACACCTGTAATTGTCAACAAGCATCAAGATATAAAGTAAAGATAGATGAATGTACACATATGTAGATATTGAGATATATATACTTAAAAAGTGAAAGACAATACATGATCTTAATGTAAAGCATCGATTTGACCATAGAGGATTGGGTTCTCAAATCAAAACAATATATTTGGGGATTTAGCAAAAATCTAAAGCTTGCTTATGTATTGGACGGGACTAAAAAAGATTTTAGTCTAAAAGACAAGATTTATCATATTTTAACTTCATTTCAACATTTTGAATCTTTCATTTTGCTGACATTGTAGAGGGTTACTTAATGTCATTAGTGATTTTTGTTGATAATTATTTTTACTGATAGCATATGTGATAAGTGAATGGTTTGCCCCAGGCAGAGAAAGTTAACGAGTACTTGAAGATAGGTTATTTATTTCCACCAAATCATTAAATTCTTGCTCTGTTTATGTTGCAAGTGTCGATTGCTCGCTTCTTTCTTTCTTTCTTATTTTCATGAATTAAGTGTTGATTGATTATAATATTGTTCGTTTATAATATTTTCATTAGTGATTTTTGTTTGATTAGGGCCGCTAGGATATTGAAGGTAGTGAACACTGGGATTTCCATGTGTTCTCTAATTCAACAACACAACCCCCACACCCCCCTCCGTCCCCTTTTTTTTTTTTTGCTTTCTTTATTCCATTGCTGCAAACTTTGAATGAGATTACTGACATCTTTTTTTTTCTGTTGTCTTTTTTAGTTTGTGTAAATATGATTTCGCAGCATGTTTAATTGTTGTTTTCTGTTGGCTTGAAGCACATTCGAGCATGTTGTGGGTTCTTGGGTCCAAAATCCGATTCCCGATTGTCAGGACCGTGGATGTGATATCATTACTAAGGAGTCTGTGGTGTCACACTGAAGGCTTTGGATGTACTTTCGTGCGATTTATATCTTAGCCATGCTATTCACGTCTTGATGGGCCAAATAAAATCCGGAGACGGGTGTTTTACGCGTGCGCGTACATATATGTATATATATACATTTTACTAAGACAGTCGGTTCATACAATCTTAATATGAGTATAATTCAAAAAATTAAAAAAAAAATATTTCGGAAAGACATCAACAATAAAGAGATATTATTCCAAATTCTACCAGAATGCTGAGCAACAAATAAGACCACTCAATTTGCCACACTTTTGCCTCATGATAGATATGCCGAATCTCGTAAGAAAGATATTTGATTGTAGTTAGAGAGTTACTTGCCTCCATTTCTTATAATCTTCATTACCTGGTAAATGCTTTGCTTCACTAAAGTACGTGTCCATGCTCGTGTAGCGACCCGATGGGTATTTATTACCTGAGAGCCTCCTCCTCCAGCATACCTTAAAGTCAACTTTGATAGCAGCATCAGAAATAAATATGATGAGACAGACCTTGTGATCCATGGGCCTGACTCTAAGCTGATAGCAGCTGGGAGGAGCCATCTATTCGAACTCACGGTATTTGAAGCGGAGCTTCCTACAACCTGGGTAGGAATTGTGCATACCTGATAGATCTTGGGAGTAAACCACCTAAACATTGAGGACGACTCAGTTATGATCGTGAATTGATTACAGAGCTGTATGCAGGAAGGTGCCACTCAATCTTTATTACAGGATGTCTCGATTTTGTTGGTGGGATGTAATGTTTTGATAATTAGATATGTCTTCTGAGAGGCGAATACTGTAACCGACTAAATAGCAGCTGGAGGGAGGTGGTCTTTGGGTTATTTTATTTTCTGATTCTCTTGATTGTATTCACACTAAAATAACATAAATAAACCGTTTAACATATATATATATATATATAGTCCATACACAATTTTTGCAAGATCATTGGCCTTTCTAGGAGTTGTGACACCAGCAAAAGGGGTAATTCTGCTTTGTGAAATACAATGACCAGATCGTTTGTTCATTATAGTATCTCGTATTCCTCCATTTATGTTTATGAAGTCATGGATATGAAACCCCAATATTATACAGTGCCTAATTGGCCCGGGCCCAACACATGAAACTTTCGTACCTGCAGTCCAAATTATTTTGATGAAAGAACGCTGCCACAGCCAACTCCAAGAGGTTAACGTGATGGTCAACTAGTTTGTTCTCTTTTGTTATCGTTTTATCATTTAAAATAAAAATAGAAATAACCCTGTTGCATTTAAGGTAATACATGGTGTTGATGCTTATTATGCAATGGTAATCCATGACAATTACACAGCACAAATATATAAGCTATCTTTTGTTCATTTTTCATAAAACCTCACAGGAGTTTTGGGGCCGATATCCAGTTAATTTTCATGCAGCGGTCCAAATAATCAAGATCCAGTTCTGCCGACTCAACTCAAACTGGAGCAAAGCTAGAAGCAAACTCTTCATGGAAAGTATTTTGGTCCTGTAATACTAGTTAACAATTTAGTAAAAAGATGCATGTTCCATTAAGCACTTGTGATTATGCTTAAATCATGCAAGCATTGCAATTGAATTATTGTAAATCAGTTGAACCAAAAATCACAAATTTATTTTGGTTTGTTGGAGGCATCTGTTGGTTGTTGCCTAAATGATAGCCAAATAATCATGATACAGCAAGAGTAATGGAACTTCCTTCGAGTCCTCTTGACCTCTGTGCACTTCAGCATCTCCAAGAATCCATCATGAGTTTATGTCACTTATGTGTGAGATAAGTAATCCAGGGTGAAGATATTGAGAAGATACAATCTATCTGTTTCAAATGACAGAATCTCAGACAGCAGAAAATAATAAACATCCCAGGAAAGAAATTCAAATTATAAAAAGGATGCTCGCTCTAGTAAACTTCAACAAACAAATACTGAACTACTCGTGATAATGTTATAATTTGGAATTATCAGTCAGCAGACATGGTAATCATCTCAGAAAAGATATGTGATAACATTGTGGTTTTGATTTCAGGCACAACTTTACGATTTTGAATGGTTAAGAAACCCCAGTGCAGGTAGTCTCACTTGTTATTGTATAGGGTAATGGTTCATATTTAGATCTTTGAAGAAATATAAGGAATAATCAAATAAATTTGACTGTGCAGGTGTACAAATGCACGTTAGATCCTTAACAAGAGTATTGTAAATCAGACAAAAGCTTACCGTTCATCCAGAGTGCTTTGACAGAATCTTGGTGATGAAAAGCCATGTGCAGGTAGTATTTGAAGAGCAAGTACTCCAGATCTTGAGCTTTTTTTCTTTTTTCTTTTTTAAAAAAGAATCCAGATTCACCTTATCTAAGATCATCACTACTCCAGGCAAGTTTGAAAAATCGAATTCCCTGTATCAATTGAAAGCTAATCAAGAATTAGTTACGAGATCAGCATATGTGAAACTGTTTCATTGGTAAGAGGCATTCATATCTGCACCTTGAAAGCAAATATGATGTCTGAACTATCAATTTGTAATGTCACTCTCTTCAATTTATCTTCCCTAGATTGCCCAAGCTTGAGAAGCCCCTGGACATTTGAACCTGGACTGTTATGTATTATCAAAACATACCAGGACAAGAAAAAATAAGTGAATTTCGGGTGTGTATTTCAACCTGATCACTCAGCACTTTGCACAAGTTTGTAAATTCCAGTGTTCCAACTGCAGGGATTTGACTGGATTTGCAGGTTTCCAAATATGATTTATTCAGCTGTTACCGAACAGCAGTTTGGAAAATGATCAGAACGAGCAAAAGAGGTTGTGATAGTTGCACAACCAATATATAAACCACTATGATATGTAAAGCCAAGGTTGTGTCTACATGGAGAAACATTTGAAGAATAAATGGATAGTGATATAACACACACACACACACACACAGAGAGAGAGAGAGACAGAGTTCTGTTTGGAGGGAGGGGGGCGCGGGCGTGTCACGGGAACTCAAAGTTACCTCTCCAAGAGTTGTAGCATTCTTCTTGCACTGGCGAAATAGCTTCACTAGGGAGCATAATATTACCTGGAGGTGCCAAAAAGATTAGAAGCATATAGCTGCTGCCAGTGCCCAAAGTTGGTATCTCTATAAATCTAAAAGCATGTTCTAGTAAATTCCAAACAACCATGAGTTGGAAAATGATTCCATTAACAATATGTACAAACTGAAAGAAGGCCAAAAATAATCAGCTCCTAAGAAGAAACAAGCATATGCACTACAGTATGAGTAAAATGACCTGTATAAATGATTGTTACAACTCTTATAGAAGAAATAAGCAGGAAACTGAAATTGCACATGATTGTAGATTAGTCTTGAAAGTCAGTCAGATGGCATCATAACACAACTCCTGAATGCTAATTAGACTCTTTATAGGGTGTTGTTACTTGTTGCGGCCGAATCCCCTCGTTGCGCCCGGTCGCCGGGAGCGAGCACCTGCACGGGAAAGTCCGCACTGACCGGAGATGACTCCGGCGGGGACCCTCCGACGGTCAAATCAGAGAGGAGAATGGGCAACAGTAGAGAGGAAAACCAGAGAGCTCAGCGGTGGGGAGAGCTTACGAGGGCTCGAGAGAGCTTACCAGAGCTGTTGCCTTACCCCCTTTTTATAGTTGGAGGCGGTATGGTCCCGCCGTCGAGTGATGTAGACAGCTGGAGAGCTGTCAAATCGCCGTGGGTTGTCACGCCGTGGACAGGCTTGACAAGTCCTAGGAATTAATTCGCGTCCTTGGCAGGACAGTACCCTGCGTCTTTGGCAGGTCAACGTCCCCAGGCGATCGTGCAGCTTGTCCTTGACAAGACAGCAGCCCATGCCGGCCATTCGGCGTTCGGAGGGCTGGCTGACTATACGTCGGGACTTGACAGTCGGATGGCGATCCGAGAGCGTAGTCGGTGTCCGAAAGGGCTTGTAGAAGTCGGATGTCGGCGATGTGCCATCCGGCAGAAAGTCGGCAATGTAAGATCGTCCTTCAGGCGGTCGGAGGCGGTGTTGGCCTGTTTGACCGACACAATCAGGATGCGCACCGTCGGTCGGGTGAAGTCGGCATTGCCCATCGTCGGTCGGGTGAAGTCGGTCTGTTTTCGAGGATGGGTCGGCGTCAAGATCCATTGATGAGTCGACGTCGAGACCAGTCGGCGAGTTGGAGTCGGGTCTGGCGGTGAGTCGGCGTCGGGGCGAGTTGGTACATCCCAACAGTTGCCCCCCCACTCTTGAGACTGATGTCATGTCGGCTCGCGCTTTCATGTGGGGCATCAGGCGAAAGGAGTGGAGCTTCATTGCGTTATGCCCCGACCTCGCCGATCTCGTCAGTCGGTAGATCCGGTCAAAGTTGTGTCAGGCGACTCGACGTCAGACAATCTGGTGCCGGACGATTTGGTGTCAGATGATTCGACGTCAGACAATCCGATGTCAGACGTCTTCTAGGGAATGTAAACCGCCATCGGGCGTTCTCTTTGGGAACGCGGGCCGCTGTCAGGCGTTCCATCGGGAACGCGAACCGCCGTCAGCGAATTAATACTGAGGCGTGGTTCGCGCGCCACGCGGCGGGAGATCGATGGGCTGGAACCGCCCGTGCGGATGGGGGCGACGTGGCCCAATCTGAGGCAGGTGCGTCGAATCGTCGGACCGGAAGAGGGTCCTGATGCCGCCACGTGTCGGTCATCGGGGAGGTCCTCGTCAGGCGCACTCTCATCTCAGCCGTCGAGGGACCCTATATATATGTGGCCAACCTACATCCAAAACTTCACTTTTTCAGTCTTGCTGCGGAAGCTCTGTCCAAGGGGTCCCCTCCTGTCCCAGGTAGTCGCCTCCGTCCCCATTTTTGAAGGCTTCTCCGAGTCTTTTGTCCCTTTTCGTTTTCTTCTTGCTTTCTTCCCGCTTTCTTAGGGTCCCTTTCTCCTTTTCTGCACCTCCTTTTGTCTGTTCCGGCATAATGGCCAGAACATCTCCTCGAGAAGGTCAGTCGGGAAATCCAACTGATGATTTTCGGTCGGCTCCGGAAGTGGAAGTCTCTTCGCTTTCGGGGCCGAATGTCGATCGGCTCCGGGATCAATACCGTATCCCGGAGCAGTTTCGGCTCTCCGCACCTGGGGCCGAAGGACGGGTCAACGACCCGCCCGCGGGCCAGATGGCTTTTTATGTCGAGGACCTCCGGGCCGGTCTTTGCCTTTCGGTTCCGGAGTTCGTCCGGAACGTGCTCGATTATTATGAACTCTGTCCGGCGCAATTGGCGCCGAACTCAGTTCGAGTAATAATCAGCTTTGCTCTGCTGTGTTGGCTTTTGCCGACCAACCTTGGGTTTCTCTCTTCCGGACATTTTTTGTGCTCCGACCCACCCAAAGCTCGGGGTGGTGGTTTTCAACCCCTGGAAGGATTTATCTTTTATCATCGGTCTTCCCTCGTCCATCCACAAGTGGAAGAACCAGTTCTTTTCGTCTCTTCTTCCTCTCCTTGGGGGTTCCCATCCCGTTGGGGGCAGCCTCTCACCTGGCCGAACGAGAACAACCGGATGGAAGAGGGCGACCGGGAGGACTTCCACCGGCTAAAAGACATGTCGGTGCCGAAGCAGAGGAAGATTGTTACCGAACAAGCCCTCTATGATGCTGGCTTGAGCTCGGTCCCCGACTAGGTACTGTCCGATCCACCAGTTACTTTTTCATATCTCATTTGTATTTCGAAGTCGTACTGATTCTTCCATCGGGATTGCAGGTGCGCCGTCGGAGATGATACCGACAGATGCCGACATCAGGCAGTACGTCGGGAGGAAGAGGCTAGCGTCTAGGGCCGGAGCCTCACGACCGCCGAAGAAGCCCAAGACGCCGCCCGCGGTCGTCGCCGCATTGTCGGCCGAACAACAGGAGCCTGTCATCGCTCTGTTGGTTCCCGCGGCGCAACCGGAGGAGCAGCCGGTGGTCGGTGCAGCCGAGGGAGCATCGGCGGCTTCGCCGGTGGAGGAAGTCCGGTTCGACGCTCGGGAGCCCGAACATCCTTCGACGGCTCCCATCGCAGCTTCAGGGGGGGCTTAGTCGAGCTCGAGCTTCCCCTCCTTCCCCGACTTACGAGCGTGGGCAGCCAATCGGGGGAAAGCCCCGATGGCCCCAGTAGACGACGCAAGGTCGGGGAGCCGCACCACATCGCTCAGCATCCAGGTCCCCGAGGGAGGGTCGGCCTTGGTCAACCACGATCTGGCCCGAAAGCTGTGCCAGACGATTCTCCTTCCGGCTGACCAGGACGCTTTAAAGACCTGGAGGGTGACTGAGATGTTGTCCTCTTTCTACCCGACCATGATCGGGGTAAGTGTTGCTTTGCCTTCTGTCCTTGTTGTTGTTTTTACCTACTTCATCTTTCTGACAGTCGGTTTCCGTTCGCAGTTGATTTACTCTATATCCGAATTAGAAGCCGGATATAGGAGATTCGGGGATGTCCGGGTGGCTTGGAAG
Source organism: Elaeis oleifera (assembly GCA_000441515.1). Lineage (NCBI taxonomy): Eukaryota > Viridiplantae > Streptophyta > Magnoliopsida > Arecales > Arecaceae > Elaeis > Elaeis oleifera. The sequence goes on along the minus strand of KE505010.1, from coordinate 197,133 downwards.
GACAAGGTAGAGGCCGCCGAAGCCAACAAGGCAGTATTGGTCGAACAGCTGAAGCTGTCGACCGATCGGGAGGCAAGGCTGGAGAACGAAATCTCCGCCTCACCGACGCATTGGCTGCCTCGGGGACCGAACTCGAGTCGGCCCGCGAAGAACTCAAGCGGAAGGTCGGACCGCCACCGACTGCGGCGCGAGAGGGATGGCGTCGTCGCCGAACTTGAGTCCGAACGGGAGCAGCTTCGGGCCGGCCTGGAGAGCCTTGCCAAGGCCGAGGAGGATCTGTCCATCGCCCAAGCAAACGCCGATATGGCGAGGGCAGAAGCTGAATCGGCGATGGAGTCACTAGGTCGTGCAGTAGAGGACTTCCGTGACTCCGAGAAGTATCGGGAGGAACTCTTAGCGAGCGGCTTTGCCTCGTACCGGGTGGGGTACGAGGACGCTCGAGACGCGGTTCAGGCCCGATACCTCCTCTCGCTGATCCAACTTGTCGATCGGCAGTGGATCCCGCGGTGCGTTGCTTTGAGCTGCAATCTGGAAGCATCGTCAAGCAAGTTGTTGATCCCCGCGCATTTCTCCGACTCCATTTTTAGTCGGGAACCGGACCAGCAGATGGTATGTTGAGACCACCGCCCTGAGAGCGTTTAGTCCGGATCTTCCAAGTATGGCGTTGTAGGCCGACGGTACTTGGACGACCGCGAAGGTTAGGTGAACAGTGCTTTGTCGCGGTTCGGTTCCGGCAGTCACGGGAAGGGTGATTTCTCCTTCCACCGTGACTGCATCTCCAACGAAGCCAACCAGGGGTGTAGAGACTCTTTCGAGCCGATCAGTCGATAGTCGCATTCGGAAAAAGTCGAGTAGAACAAAACGTTTGTCGAACTTCCATTATCAACGAGGATCCTTTTTACATCATAATTGGCTATTGTTGCCGAGACAACAACAGCATCATCATGGGGGTTTGGATCCCCTGAGCGTCTTCTTCAGTGAAGACGATTACATTATCCCGACGCAGCTTTTTCGCCGACTCCTCAGCAGTTGTTCCCCGATCCGCCCGTTTGGAGATCACGTTGATGACCCCGGCCGTGGGTTGGTTGTTTGCCGCCTCCTCAGTTGGTTGGGGTCGTCGGTCGGGGACGGGCTGAGTCGGCGGACTCCGTCGAAATTTTTCGAGGTACCCTCGCCGTATGAGGGCCTCGATCTCTTCCTTAAGCTGGATGCACTGCTCCGTGTTGTGGCCATGGCCCCGATGGAATCGGCAATATTTCGTCGGTCGAGGCCCTTTGCCTTCAGAGGCAGGGGCCGCCGTAGATATTCCTCTCCCTCGATCTCCATCAGGATCTGCGCACGAGGAGCAGAAAGAGGAGCATAGGAATCGTATCTGCGACGCGCCGGTTTCGGACTCCACTGCCGGGGGGACCTTGGGCTCTGATGCCGGTGGTACCCCGAACTCCGCCGTCGGGGAGAGATCCGTTCATCGGTCGGGGCCGATTAGGCTCTGCAAGAGCCCGACCCTTTGCTTTTCCTTCGGCCCCTTTGTCTCGGTCAGGCGCCGATCGGAGGCTCCTTCGTCCGCGCGCATATATTTGTAAGCGCGCTCCAGTAGTTCGGCGTACGTCCGGGAGAGGGTCTTATCCAAAGAGTATGTAAATCGAGACCCCCTTAGCCCTCGTTTCATGGCCGAAATGGCCATGTCTTCATTGAGGTCCCGGACCTCAAGTGTGGCCGCGTTGAAGCGCGTCACGAAGTGTCGGAGCGTCTCGTTCTCTCCCTATTTGAGGGAGAAAAGGCTGTCCGACGTCCGTGGCGGCTTCCGGCTGGTACTGAAATGGGCCATGAAGAATGCTCGAGCTGTCCGAAGGAGTGGATACTTCCGGAGTGGAGGCCGGAATACCAAGTCCTGGCAGCTTTGCGAAACGTGGCGGGAAGCCGATGCAGAGGAGGGCGTCGGTCGCCCCTTGGATTGTCATGAGAGCCTTGTAGCTCTCCAGGTGGTCGATTGGGTCGGTAGAGCCGTCGTAGGGCTCCACATGCGGCATCTTGAACCGACTAGGGATCGGTTCGTCGAGGATGAATCGAGAGAATGGTTGGGCGGTCTGGAAGTCGACGTCGTTCGAAGACTTCTGACCGTCCACCTGGAGCTGGACGAGCCGTCGGTCGATTTCTTCGAACCTACGCTCGTAGTCGTCTCTCCGTCGGTGCTGGGAGACTCCGGGAGTCGAATCTCCCGATGAATCCGAGAGAGAGGCGGATGGCGTCCGCGGGCGCTTCTCCTTTCTCGCTCGCTCAAGCTGGGAGGGAGAAGGATGTTGAGGCCGGTGGATGTCACGTCGTGGCCGCCTCTCCCCTTCTTGAGGGGAATGCTGGGACTGTTGCTCCTGAGGAGGAGACGGAGATCGTCGCGGGCATCGGCGGCTGCCCCTGGACGGCATCAGGTTTACCGCCGGTGGCTCCGCCGGCGAGCGCGGCAAATGGACGGGATGCTGTTGAAGGTTTTTGACCGCATCCGTCAGCACTGTCATCTGCCGCACAATCGCTGCGATCTGTGCCTCCGTGATCACCGCGGGACGTGGAGAGCTGGGCTCCGCCGCAGAAGGTGGAGGAGAGGCCTCTTCCCGATGGGAAGAACGCCTCGCCGATCTGGTGGCTCTCGATCGCTGAGCCCTGGTTCTTATCATCTTGAAAGGATCTTCCAAGCTCCGTGGAGGCCGTGAACACCCCCCTACCTGGTGCGCCAAATCTGTTGCGGCCAAATCCCCTCGTTGCGCCCGATCACCGGGAGCGAGCACCTGCACGGAAAAGTCCGCACTGACCGGAGATGACTCCGGCGGGGACCCTCCGACGGTCAAGTCAGAGAGGAGAATGGGCAACAGTAGAGAGGAAAATCAGAGAGCTCAGCAGTGGGGAGAGCTTACGAGGGCTCGAGAGAGCTTACCAGAGCTGTTGCCTTACCCCTTTTATAGTTGGGGGCGGTATGGTCCCGCCGTCGAGTGATGTGGACAGCTGGAGAGCTGTCAAATCGCCGTGGGTTGTCACGCCGTGGACAGGCTTGACAAGTCCTAGGAATTAATTCGCGTCCTTGGCAGGACAGTATCCTGCGTCTTTGGCAGGTCAACGTCCCAGGCGATCATGCAGCTTGTCCTTGACAGGACAGCAGCCCATGCCAGCCATTCGGCGTTCAGAGGGCTGGCCGATTATACGTCGGGACTTGACAGTCGGATGGCGATCCGAGAGCGTAGTCGGTGCCCGAAAGGGCTTGTAGAAGTCGGATGTCGGCGATGTGCCATCCGGCAGAAAGTCGGCGATGTAAGGTCGTCCTTCAGGCGGTGGGAGGCGACGTTGGCCTGTTTGACCGACACAATTAGGACGCGCACCGTCGGTCGGGTGAAGTCGGCATTGCCCATCGTCGGTCGGGTGAAGTCGGTCTGTTTCAAGGATGGGTCGGTGTCAAGATCCATTGATGAGTCGACGTCGAGACCAGTCGGCGAGTTGGAGTCGGGTCTGGCGGTGAGTCGGCGTCGGAGCAAGTCGGTACATCCCAACATTACTCTCCACTGTTAACTGAATCTTACAAGACAAATAGACATGATGACCTTAATGTGATAGCAGCATAATGTCCTTCATGCCACATGTACGTGGTTGGGTCACATTGACCTTGTATAAATACCTTTATATTTAGGGTTTGTATGAAAGGTTCAATCAATCAAATCATTTTCTCCCAAAATTTTCTCTCTCTTCCTTCCTTTCTCCCTCTCTCTCTGGTCTTCTCCATGCCCTAGAACCAAGAAACCTAAGGTTTCTTGGCCGCCAACCCAAAAAGGAAAGAGGAACCAGTGCTGCCTTTTTGCACGCCCCTATTTTGAGCGCCCCTTCTTGGCCACCCAAGAAGAGTTTCAGGTCTTAATTTTTTGGTTTTGGAGGCTTCATCAAGTTGTGCTTCCAGATCCCAAAAGGTGGATTTCAGATATGATGTAGAAGGGGTTCAAATCGAAGAAAGAAATTCTGCCAACAAGATTTACAAGGCTGCTGCAACCAGAAAGGCTATTCTTCTTCAACGTGTTTCATCCCCTTCCAGGGAGTTTTCTTTATTGATCTCTTGGTGGGAGGTACTCCACATACCTGAGAACGTGGCACAATAAGTGGTATCAGAGCCCGTGTTACGTGGAAAGAGAATGAGACGCCAGAAGGTGAAGATCTTCAAAGATTGAAATTTCAGCAAGATCCCTGTCAAGAAATTTTCAAATCCCTTGGATTTTCTATTGTGATTTGGTTTGGATCCAGCCATAGCAAGCAACATGAAGGTCGATTTTGTGAAGTTTGATGGAAAAAAAAATTTCTATGTGAAAGTTAGGATTGAAGATCATCTTGGTTCAGGCAGATCAAGATCAGGCATTTTAACAAATCAAAGAATGGGATGATTTAACAGATAACACGTACAGCCACGATACTTGCATAACTCTTATTGGTTATCTTGGTAAACTAAATATGTCATTATATTGTGTTATAGATCTCCATATTCAATCATGTCCCCATTCTTACCTGTTGATGTTGTGGAAGAGCTTGTATGGTGTCTACTACTGCTGACTTGAATGCCTTGGATAAAGCAATATCCATATGATCAAACATCACCTGCAAAACAATTTTAATTAATTTCTTGTCATTAAGAAAAGTGATTGTGATCCAACTTTAAGGAACCACAATCATTCTCAGAGAGCAAACTTATTTGTGTTTCATTGAATATAATTTATTCTAAAATTTCATATTAATGATAAATTGGATCATAGAATACATGATATATTGACGCCAGCACTTTTGGCATCTTGAAATAGATGGGGAATATAAATACATTCCAAGACAATCATGAGGCGAGGAAGTTGCTAATGGATGACATATGTGCTGATTTTTAAGCAATTGGCAAGTCTTTTAATCAAGGTTCGCCGTACCGGTACCGGACCCCGTACCGGTGAAATTCTGTTTAATGTCGGTACGTGGTTCGGTACGGTACGGTAATGTCGGTATACTTCGGTACGGCGTACCGATACGAGACCGGTACGATACGATACGGGCGGTATGGGGCGGTACGGGGCGGTACGGCATTCCATGCTTTTAATCGAGTACTGATAACTTAACAAATAGGCATCAATTTGGGTAAATAATAAGCAACTAAGCATTACAGTGGAGCTTAATATCTAGACTCTCTAATCAGTATTCTATATCAAGCAAGGAAGCATGCATAATTCGAATCAATCAAAAATTGTTGAGAACAATAGAACAGCAAATAATATCAGAAAAGTAATGCATATTTTTGTATTTTTCAAAATCAACTCCCCTTTATCCAGTGTTCCCTTTAAAAAAGAATGACAGGAATGATTAAAATTCATTTTCTCAGGTAACTATAATGGGATACTCAATGATATGGTCATCCAGATCAAAGAAAATGCAGACTGTGTGAACGTACAAGTAATTGAATGTAAAATCAAATGACCCAATTGCTCAAAAAAAAGTTCAAATGACTATGGAAAGGTTGTTAGTAAATGAGTTTTGTTGTATGCAAGTTTTGGATAGGCATACAATACCAACAAACAATCCAACTTACAATGTCAGTATCTTGGTTTCTAGTAGCATCTCGCAGCTGTGCTTCAAGCACCTCAACTGCACTCCTGAAATGAAGTGAAAAATAAAGCAGTTAAATGGTAAGTGCAATTCCATCTATGAGATGCAGGATTCAAGCAGTATTGTGATGCCAATTAATAAGCAATAACTGTGCAGGTACAATATATGTTTATTAAAAAGAACCAATAAGTAATATCTATACAGATGACAAGAAAATAATGCCATTATTAAATGGTTCTGTAAATGTTAAAACTACAAGTCATTTCTTTGTCTTAATCTATTTCCTGATAGTAACAATCACTGCATATTGCTGATCAAGTAGTTGCTTGATAATATAAAAGTTCAACAGATTTCCATCATGTTTAACATGACTGAAGATACAAATATGCACCAAGACATAACTACATTGGTGAATACACGGGTTTACCCCTATCATGCACCATAAAGGCCAAGCATTTGATTGCAATGTAAGAAGCCAAACAAAGAAAGGACTGTGGACAGAAGGAAGAATGAAGCAAAAACCTGTCATCTGAGATTAATATGTCGATGGAGATGAAAGGACTGGGTGCAAAAATAGTCACCAAAACATGTGATGATGGTAAGGATCCAAGTGAGATCAGATAACACAAGGACGAAAGAGACATTAATGAACTGCTGTTGCAAGAATGGAGTCACAGAAGAGGTGATGAAAGATCCGAACCACAATGGGACAACCAATCTCCTGACACAACAAGAAGGGCCCAGACCACTAAAAAGAGATTGAAACTACTATGTTGTGAAATATCATTCATGCTATCCCCAGCTTGAAGGGGAGGAGGCAATTTGAAGGATGCAAGTGGACTCCAAATATGAACATCCTGCTGGGAATTTAACCAAATCATGCTCCAATCCATCTGATCACATTCTTAATAGCATACAAAACAAGTCAACAGCTTCAGCTAACAAACTTTGAAGGCAATGATATGGTCATGTAGAGGATGAAGTCCAGTGAAGAATACAGGTTGACAAAGAGATGAGTAAAGTAGTATGATAAGACCCCCAGTTGTCACAGAGGGTTGGAAAGATGATATCATTCTATGATATTGTGTAATTGAGGAGCAAACATGGATTCATGTTTAATGTTCCAGATGTATTTGACAGATTTGGTGAAGCTTTGACATTAAATACAAGAAGCTAAAATTAACATAAATAACATCTCTATATGCATTAGCATCAAAAGTTACCTGCAAACACCAAGTGCTCTTCTCATATCTCCAGAAGCCGCTGCAACTTTCTGCTATGATTAATCATAAACACCATTAGGGCATATCTACTAATTCATATCTCAAGCCTAAATAAAGGCCATGGTAGCAATTGTTTATGTCACACCCCAAATCTGGGACACCATTGAGGAAAAGTTTACTCTACTAGATGGATCTTTATTTATGAATTTGATGCCTCCAAAGGAATATGTAACTCCTTAAAGTTTTTATGAGCAAGATCCAGCTTTTGACTGAAAAAGTTTCTGATATTCACTTGCATGGGTTTAAGAACCCGGTGCTGTACTTTGCAAGAGTTTTTTTTTCTTGTTATGATAATGGACCATCAAAATTTTCCTGCATTAGATAGAAACATAAATGAACTTGAACTTACTCGAGCACAAAATTCCAGTGCTAAAGGTTGGAAGACATCGAATTGAAGAACCTACAAATCAAAAAGCAGTCATTTAACGAAATTTCCACTATAACAAAGGTGACTTAGAATACAAGATCACAAACAAATGGCTTCAGCCTCCAGATATTCGGGAGAAAAATCTAATGCATCAAAATATAGACAAAATGGGAATCACCATAAGCCTCTGGTGAAGGATTTTCAGTATCTGGTCTTTAGAGTAAGCACGGAAGTTATAACCAAAGGTTTGCCTAGCAACAGAACAACAAAATGCCAAGAAAGAAGTTAGTTTCTTCTCCAGAGTGCAATTTGAGGAAAATTGTAACTTCAAAAGAAAATGATGCAATATACATCAATTAAATAGAGTCAAGTGAGATATCTTCATGGGTACATTCAAGACATGCACAATCTATAGCACAAGGTCATTCTGTCATCTGTATACCATATTAGATGCCCCACAATATTCCTTGATCCTAAATAAAAAACTAGAATGATGAAGAGGAACAGACACACTCACAATTCAGTGATTCAAGTTTTGGAAGAAATCGGTCTGCTAAGTCGATGGCATTTGCTATTCCTGCACATATAAGTCAAACTCAAATCAACATGAATCTTGGTTTTAATAGAGCATGACAGCACTATATGGAACTACAGCAAATGACACCCCTATTTAGCATTAATATTCCTCGGAAAAGCCATACCTATTAGAATGCATCTGGAAATGGGAAAGTTGTCAGCATGAAAAGATTATGAAGCACGGCACAGTCTTTAGTTATCAAGTAATCCATCTCATCAACAATGATCAACCTGTCACATAAAATATTTCCAATCTCAACATTGCATGATTTGGTAAAAGGACCACAAATACTTTGAAAATTCCTAACAATATCTTTCAACTATGAGCTGTGTTTTCTACCAAAGGTGGTGCTATAATTGCATGTCAAAAACAAAGCACATACAAAGAGTAAAAGAAATGTTTCTCACATCATCTTTCCTGAAGATGGCGGCTTTTTTTGAGAAATAAATTTTGGAGATCCCGAAGAGGCGAAAAACCATTGCTTGTCTTCTTACGAGAATTAAATTTCTCAAGTATCTGCAATAATAAATGGAGAATTTTATGACAAATGAAACATTATGTGTATATCCAAAGTATATTCAGTGTGTTACCAGGATACCTTGCTAAAAATTTCAGATGTGTTAGGGAGAGAAGTGCAATTTATGGCTAATGTATCTAGTGACTGAAATCCAACCTGGCAAACAGGACAAAATTCATGTCAATGAAAGTAAACTGATAAATATCTATGCAGAGAAAAGAAATACAATCAAAATTCCAAAATTACTAAAACAAGTTTTTAGCTAATTTTGAACCTTGATAGTTTTCCAGGAGGTTTCACAATTAACAGTATTGACTTTGAGCCCTCATAGAGAAATGAGAGTATTGCAGTACAGGGCATAAATTCGTAGATATAGTATTTACATACCCAATGCAATCTAGATATGTTATTAATAGCTAGAACAAGCTTAAGATTGATACCATATCCTTAATTCATTACATCCTTTTCAAGTGATGTCTCCCATTAAGAGCCACACTTCATCCTCATTTCATCTTATTCTTTATGCAATGTTGAACTCCCATTGAATATTCTGATTCAATAATTTTAAATGCCCTACCTATTGTTTCTAATGAAATGGTAACCCTGTGATGTTACCTAAAGCATGTCGACCAGTTTTGAATGCTTTCCTGTGATGAGTTTAATCTCTCATTTTGCCCATCTACATTTGTTTATTATTTTATTTTTTTTAAAAAAAATGCAAAATGATGGGCAGGGAGCCCATCAATTCTACATCATATGATGATACATGTGATCCATGATATACAGCCTATGATAGTATGACTCCTAGAATTTTTTGAGAGTCTGTATTAGCAATGTTCATTTGGCTTGTAGTTTTGAACACTTTAAACCCTCTTTAAAAACACTTCTCTTCATGGCCTTGCTTAAAAAGTTAAAAACACAATTTCTGGAGACCTGCATTCCTGTATACAAGTATGACATATGCAACGGGATCTGAATGTCTTCAGATGTGAGATTTCCATAATTAGAAATAGAATAAAATTACTCATTGCTTGTATCAGAAACTAACCCACGATCTAACATACAAATTGAAAGAGAAGGCCGATGTACCTCTTTTGACCACACAGCTAGAAGGTCTTTCACTTTATCAAGGGACAACGATTTTCCAGTTCCAGGGGAACCGCATACATACAAACTACCAGCTTTCTCTTGTTCGATGCACGCCTTGCAGAACTCAAGAATCCTTTCTGCTCATCCTCGCGACATGCCACATTGGTAGGGACTGTAGCTACATGCAGCGCTTCCTTAACTGCTTGCATCTGCGCAGGATCTACAGATGATGGATTCAGGCCTATCAGTTGGCCGGTGATAACACGGGAAAGTTAAATTACAAAACAAATAATAGAAAGAGGAATCAGGAAGTAGTGAAATAACGAGTATGGCTGCTGTTATCAGAAAGTTGAGGCGAGTTACTGTGAATACCATACTCGCGATCACAAAGCAGATCAAGAGGTAAAAATTGTGATTCAAAGATCAGTCAAGCAATGAAATGAAATAGAAGAATAAGATCAAACAATCAGTCCTGAGAGTTCTCGCTCAGGGAAGAAAAGTGCCTGAGCATAACGGTGGATTCACACTAGCAACAATATTAGATGGAGATCAATCACTCAGGGGAAAAAGATACGGGAAGAAAATGAACAAAATGAAGACTCCAAAAGGGATCAGAGCACTTGCCTCTTGGATTCCACTTGGGTCTCTGAGAAAATTGATCAGACAATCTTTTCCTCGGAGATTTAGGAGAGCATAAGAGCTTGCAACCACGAGGAGGTCTCCATTTCGCCGGAGAACGAGTCTTGATCGGGCTCTGGTCCGGGAATTGGGATCTCGATCGCTTCCTATTCTCCGTCGTCTCTACAACGGCCTCCGAATCGGGAGATCTATTGAGGCATGCGGGGCCACAGTTGTCGCTTCTGGTCTTGGCCATTGCAACGTTGGACTAAACGCGGATCTTCGCGTTGGAGAGCGGCGGTTGCAGACGGGAAAGAGGGGAAGAGGAGCAGCCTATTTGCGCGGGAAGTGGAAGGATGCGGTGCATTCCGCCATTAACAATCCTGTGGGACGATCGGTGAATAGCGAATGGGTCGGACAACCCACGAAGAGAAGTCATATCCGCTCGAGCCCAGATAGTCTCAGAGGGTTTGGCCGGACGATTGGATTGGATCTCAAAGTTAACCCGCCATTTAATAACCTGAAGTCAGATTTACATGACCCGAGCCCAATGTTTATATAACATAATATAATTATTATATAATATAAATATCTTTTACTTATCTTTTTATCATCGAAAAATTATTACATACATTACATGCATAGCCACATTAGTGCATGCCACTAATCGCCATCACTGAGATGAGCACGAGATGAAGAGAACCCATGCTAGCATATCTCGATGATTAGTGGCATGCACCAATATGATTGTGCACACAATAATTTCTCTTCCTCATCTTATTACCTTCATCGATATCCATCTCTCTCCCTCTATTTGCCCATGCTTATTGGGTGAAGGCAAGCCTAATTTAGTGGCCACAAGTCCTAATTGCCTCCCACTTATCGTGCGGTGATGCTTTCCTCCTTGCCCTCCTCTCCATTCGCTCCCTTCTCACCTATGAACCATGTTGTTAAGGTTTGCCATATCACCCTTTATCAGATATATTGATACCGTGTCGATATGATGTACGATATCATACCAAATCGTGTATGAATACTACAATAAGACGGTATTGATACAAAATCTAGTATTGAGACAGTAAACTTTGCTTGTGGCATTTTATCTTTGCCATTACTGATTTCAAGAGCTTTGATGTCAATAGCCTCGACAAGTCCCACCTCCTCCCCTCCTCTGCCCCCACATCCCTCTCCTCTTCCTTCTCTTTCCTCTCGCTACTTTGAGACTTCAACCCCAAACTCTCCTCTCATCCCATGCAGGGGTGCAATTGAGCCTGGTTGAGTTGAGCTATTGGAAGCACAAGCCTGACTCAATTCAAAATATTAGGGCTCGAAAGTTGCTCGAGATTGATCAAGCTTTAATATCCCAGACTCAAGCTCGACTTAATAAAAATAGATAAAATTTGAGATCGATTCAACTCGATTGGAATATCAACCAAGCCATATTCGAGCTCGAAATCTAGTCTTGACGTGCTAATAACATATATATAATAGATAAAATAATATTATTAAAATATATATAAATTTGAATAAGCTCGCGGACTTTTGAGCCGAGCATCCTACTACTTGAACTCGACTCAAAAAAATTATTCGAGCTACTTGTGCTCAACAAAAACTGAGCCAAGTCAAGCTTAGACTCTAGTCAAGCTCAAGTAGCTTGTGCACCCCTAATCCCATAATTTCTGAAGGCCCAAGCTGCCCCTCCATCGAAGGCAAATCCTACTTTATTGACTCTCATCCCCAACAACTAAGGCTACAAATAGGCCAAGTTGACCCATGACTCAACCCATTTAGAACGAATCTAACCCACTTTAAAGGTCCTATAGGGCTAGGTTGGGTTTAAAATTAGATCCATTCTATTTTCAAAGCGAGTCTAGATTTAGTGAATTATGATCTGATCCGACATTTGATTTCTAGATCAATTTTGGATCTTATACTCTATGATCCAACCTGATCCAAACCTAATAGACCATGAGGACTTGAACCCTATTTGAAATTCTAAGTTGTGATTTAAGACTTGTATGAGTAATATCTTTAATATAAAGATAGATTTAAAATTACTTTTATATCTTAATCTATTTTGAGAGAGATATTATTTATTGTCTATTTTGTATAGTTAATAGCAGTTGGCTAAGTTTTCATGATTGGCACTTACCCCAAAAGTTTTTTTTAATTAGACCCCAAGAATTACATTTTTGTTGCAATGTGGCTTAGCTATCCATCTCCATCAAGATCTATGAACACATGGCAATCATGTGATTTAACTTGAGAGAGAAAATATCAAATATACCCATGTTGCTTGGATTACAATACTGTAATGTATTTTGATGAGAACGAAAGAGATCACGTGGTGATCATGTGACCCCTTTCATTCTTCTTCCTTTGTTCAAAAATAGGACCTTCAAGAAATCTAATTCCGGTCTATTTAAGAGAGAGAGGAGGAGAAAGCGAAGGGAGAAGAGCACTGAGCAAATGAAAGGGAAGAGAGGAGTAGAGAGCGGAGGGAGAAGAGAGGAGCAAAGAGATTTTATAGTTTAAATATGAACTCGGCCTAAAACTCCTTGTAAAGCTTCAGCCAAAGCTCGTGTTAGCTCCTTCCCTTTCTACAATTGTGCTTAGAGGTCAAAAGCCAATGGAAGTGGAGGAGATTGCTTTTGAGATGAAAGTATTATTTTTTAGTACAAACGGGCGATCACATCATTCTGATATGAGAGCAGCCCATCAGATCAAGGTACAAGCGCTCCTGCAGATTCGACGGGCATGGTGTTAAATTTCTAGATAATTAGCATGTAGATTTTTTCATATCTTGAAAATATGCAGCAAAAAGATAAAATTAAACTATTTATTTAATCATGCTTAGATTTAATCCTACAATCACCTAAGAATCTTTCTAAGCATACTATGAAATAAATATTTCAGATCAGATATGAAAATAAATCAAAAAAAAAATGATTACGTTAATCGCTATCCTTTCTTCTTACTCGGATCAGATTTGTTGGATGTCCAGAGTTTTTGTCATAGCTGTGCAAGCATCCGACCTCTATCGGTATCCACACAGAGATGGTTTGATCGAAGCACTGAGGCCATCAGAGTGCTACCACTTTGCAGGCCTTGCTTCTTGGCTTGGATCTGGATCTTCTTTTAGAACTCGAAGAAGAAAGCTGCAGTATGAACTCTTCGTGCAGATCTAATAAGATCTCTATAGGATGCCAAGAAGAGATAAAGAACTATTCTTCTTCTCTTTCTCTCTCTCTAAACTCTCTCTCTGATCTAATCTGAGAAGAAAGTGGAGCATCAAGAGGAAGAATGAAGGGAAGGGAGAGGGGGGCATGGAGAATTTTTCATGCGACAAGGAGACTCACGCTACTCCTTTACGCACGGCCCAATTTCTTCTCATTTTTTGTCGTACAAAACCTCCCCAATGCCCAATCTGATAAGAATAGGATTCTCTTCCTTATTTGAATTAAATTAAAAAGGAAGTAGAGTCCAAAAAAGAAAAGAGAGACCCAGAGAGGAGGGGCACCAACTATTGGTGCCCCTTCACCCTTAACGCATGCAAGGAAAAAAGAGGGTGCATGAAGCTCTATCTAGTGTGAAATAAAAAGAAAGCCCAGTAGACTTGGGCTTAGGCAACCTACTTTGATTGAATTTTAAATTAGATTTAATTCGAATCTAATTCAAACTCGATTAGAATCAAATTCGAAAAGATTGTCGATCTTAATCTAATCAGGATTGAAATCTAAGTCCAACTTGGATAATTAAATCTGATTAGCCTTAAATTAATTCAAGTCTAATTAAATTAAATCTAGTTTAAATTAATTAAGACTTAATTCATAATTTAATCAGATCAAATTACATTATAACACTTGCAATTAAGTCCCTTATGCTAACTGTTGGGTATAAAAATACCCTCAATCGAAATTCTCGACAGATGGCACCCATCCAGGCTTTTCAAAGATGGATCCTGCAGGCGCCTGTTAGATTGCTCCAAGTGCACTCACGGCTCCGTTATTTGCCGACCTTCTACAGTCCTCACCGGCCTCCGCTACTGACCGATCTCCAACAGTGACCAACGTCAGGCTGAGCTCCTTTCAGGTTTTGTCAGCGGCCGAACCTCCCAACGGCAGGTCGCTGCTAGTGCCAGACCTCATCCGAGCCCCTACGGGAGCGAACGGAGCCACCCGGACTCCTACGGGAGTCGGCCCATTTCAACTGAGCTCCTACGGGAGCGAGCAGATTCAACCGGACTCCTACGGGAGCCGGACGCCTTCTCCAAACTCCTGCCGCAGGTATATTCTACCCGAACTCCTACGGGAGCCGAACTCCTTCCCTAACCTTTATTGCAGGAAAATCCAGACTTCGACCTGACTCCAATGGGAGCTAGCCCGTCTCAACCGAGCTCCTACGGGAGCGAGCAGATTCAATCGGAC
>KE505010.1:136725-157518 GCA_000441515.1 Elaeis oleifera | reverse complement strand
AATAATAATAATAATAATAATAATAATAATAATAATAATACTAATAATAATAATAATAATAATAATAATAATACTAATAGTAGTAGTAGTAGTAATAATAATAATACTAGCAGCAGCAGCAGCAGCAGCAGCAGCGGACGTGGGTCTTTCGGGCGTACCAGCATCATATATCTTTTCTTCTTTTCAAGTGTGAAAATACCCCCAGATCTCGTTGGAATAACGAGAATGCCCTCGATAAGGACGCCGGAGAAGCATAGGAAATGGGAGACATCTGGCCTTATGAATGGGTTATTTAAGTACCGGTACGTTGGAACTTAAAATTGACCCCCGACTCACCCTGCTTCCCGTGCCATCGAGGGAATCAGCAGTTTGATGAGGGGCGGACGTGGGTCTTCGGGCGTACCAGCATCATGTACCTTTTCTTCTTTTCAAGTGTGAAAATACCCCCAGATCTCGTTGGAATAACGAGAATGCCCTCGATAAGGACGCCGACCAGCGTTTGTCCAGGTTGTTTCTCGTCGTTTTGCGGCCAAGAATGGACCCAGTGTCAGCGAGTCGGCGGTTGTCCCGCAAGTGTCGAAAGCGGAGCACCGACGGGGGCACTTTGGTCGTATGGAAAAATCCTACGCCGCGCCCCGGCCTTCGCGCCACGTTTCCTTCTCTAGATGTTTCGTGCGGAGTGACCGAAATGCCTTCCATCTGGGTTGGCGACCATTAGCTGGCATTTGATATTTTATATTATACTAACAGATCGTATTTGGTGTATTATATAAGATAATATTGTTATGATAATATAATTATAAAAAAATATAATTATTTAATAAAATTATAAAAAAATTTATATTATAATATTTGATATATATAATAATATTATTATAAATTTAAAAAAAATTATATTATAATATTTGATATATAATTTAAATTATATAAAATATAAATTAATTTTTTTTAAATATATTTTGATCTTGAAATTATTTATTATAAGATTACGGCATTGTAAAATTATATGTAACCGTAGAGTCGTTTTTTTAAATAATTAAATTATTTTTTTAAATAATATTATATTATATATTATATATTATTTTTATTAAATAATAAATAAATAATATAATTTAATTATTTATTATAAATTATATGAATTACATGTTACCAAACGACTCCAACGCGTACTCGAACAGCTCTCTCCGCGTATTTATTATCCCCAAATCAATCTGGTCTCTGAAACGACCATACAAAAACGTGACCCAGAGGAAAAGGCCTGCAAAGAACAAAGCAAAATATACCACAGTGCAACCATGTACACCATCCAAAAACGCAGACCAAGGGGGTGAGAAGGGTAAAAATCGTGGTCCAAAGTCTATATCTCGTGTCTACCAAGTCGGATTTTTTTTTTTTAACACAGATGAATGGATTTATTACTTAAGATGAGTACATGTACATCCTAAGAATCATAAATAAAATATTCAAAAATTCATGCAAAAAATGTATAGAAGAACCCTATAATATAAGCATTGTATTATCAGCCACTTAGCTTGTTATTCAATCTACAGTATTATTAGCTTATATAAATATATAAAATCTCAATAAAATTAGAATATATTTTGGTTATATAAGTCAGTCCTCTCCATGCCACTTAACCTCCATCAATTATATCGTAGTATAAAAAATCTTGATGTCTCTGGCAACTAAAAGTTCCCATTTGCATCTTTGTTACAAAATCTGCTCTATCAAAGGATTTACTCTTGTGTACAATGCTCAAACTTGACCTTAATCAAGTCTGTGACTCCCAAGATAAAACATATATAAGGAATGCAAAAGCTGCACTAAAGGAGCCATAAATTTCCCTCCTATTAAAGATCCATTTTTTTGGATAAATATTACAAAATATGGATCAACTTTTTCGTTGATAAACTTATCCATCTTCTCATCTTTTTCAAAATAGATAATTTATTTTCTCATAAATAGTATTTACTTATAAAATAGAAGAAAATCTTATCCATTTTAGGGTGGTTAAATTATTTTTTTTCAGACAATAAAGTAGACATTTAATTTTATTCGTAAGACACCCCACCCTCCTTTCCAAAGTCTCCAGTATTTTATGCCTAATAACTCAGTTGTCTATTTTCTTTAAACCTAAAAATCATATATGATATTATAGAAAATATGGATAAATTTTAGTAATTTATCCAGAAAAATAGTAATGCAAAAGAACATAAACAATAGATTTCGAAGTTACTTTCTCATTCATAAAAGAATATGAATAAATTATTTTTATTAAATATTATTCAAAAATATTTATCTAGATAAATATAGATTCTCAGGTAAATTTTTTATCCACAAAAGAATGAAACCTAAAAATTTCTTCAAAGCTGACATCTAAATAAATTTCTTAGCTAGATTATAAGCTTTAAGCAAATCAACCATGCACTCATGCCCTAAAAAATGCGATCATTTCTAGATGATTAGGTCTGATGGAAAAAAACATATCAAAATTGCTTTAATTATTTTTACTTCTACTAGCAGACGTTACTCTAATATGCTGAAGAAAATAATCAAGAGAAGTAGTCGGAAGAATAGAGAACGTCTGTAATGAGATTTATTTCAAACCTAGGCTATCAGTCTGTATTGAATTAAATATGATCTATCGACTCCTCAACATCTAGAAATTAATCATATTTGTTCAGTGTTAGGGGGTAATTTATCACCCAAGCCAAAGACATGAATCAAGCATATGATGGAGCTTACAAGATCGATGCCACAATACTGCTAGAGATGAATGTCCGATTCCAGAGATAGATATATCTTCTCGAATCTTAAGAGAACTGAAGAAGGTCATTCAGTATATAACTTCGGACATCTCCAATCCTAACTTCAGTCTCTGGTGATCCTTACACTCGGCGATCTTCCTAAGTAGAACACCAGAGTCCAGCTGGTCCTGACTTGTCTTGAAGGAGGATTCTTGTCGGAGCCATCTTCGGCTAGGACTCGTCTTGCAGATCTCTTTTTTCGGAGGAGGCACCACCACTCTAGCCTTTCCGATCGAGTCTTGAATTTCAGTGGCAATATCTTTGGATGATCGAATCTTGGGCACCATTTGCTTACAACGTCATCCTTAGATGCCTAGGACTCAACACTCTTCAAGCATTGGTGTCCACTTACCATCTAAAGATGAAGTTTCCAATCGAGTTTGGAATTGACAAAGTTCACAGAGATCTAGTCCTAACATGATAGTACTATACCATCGCACTTCGTGATGCAGAACCTTCTGAAGCTTACCTAGTGGATAAACCAGACACCTGAGATAAGCTATCTACAGAACGTGGAGGGCTTATGGAGGTTCTAAAGACAAGCCCACTAAATGATGGCAACAAGGAGCACACTGTTTAGATTGGCTCAAAACTTAATAAAGTAATCAAAAAATATCTCATCTCTTTTTGTAAGAAATGTGGATGTATTCGCTTGGACCCCGGCCGATATGTCAGGCATCGATCTAGAAGTGATGACACATCGGCTGAGCATCAATCTGAATTATTGACCCATCAAATAAAGAAAGAAGCTTCGTGCCTGAACGATAGAAGGCAATAGCTGAAGAGGTGGATAAGTTACTTGACACTGGCTTGTCCGGGAGGTAACCTACTCAAGCTGGATCACGAACATGGTCCTAATGAAGAAGATGAATGGAAAGAGGTGGATATGCATCGATATTACTGATCTCAACAAGACGTATCCGAAAGATACCTACCCCTATCTTCCATCGATCAGCTGATAGATGCCACTTCAGGATATGAACTCCTCACCTTCATAGATATCTTTTTGAAACATAATCAAATTCAAATGACATCCAAAGATGAAGAGAAAATAACTTTGATCACTGACTGAGGTCTCTTCTGTTATAGGATTATATCCTTTGATCTAAAGAATGTAGGTGCAACTTATTAGCGCCTTGTGAATAAGATTTTCAAGGATTAGATCAGATAGAATATGGAGGTCTACGTAAATGATATGCTTGTCAAGAGTAGGACCTCTCGAATCCACCATTTTGAGGAAGTACCAAATAAAGCTAGATCCAGCCAAATGCGCCTTTGGAGTTACTTCGGATAAGTTTTTAGGCTTCATGGTGTCTAACCATGGAGTAGAAGTCAATCTTGAGAAGATCAGAACCATACAGGAGATGACCCTACCTAAGAATATAAAGGAAGTTCATCACCTTATAGTCAGAGTGGCTGTGTTAAATAGGTTTGTCTCTAGATCGGTCGAATGTTGTCTCCTATTTTTCAAAACTTGAGGCAAACGAAAACTCTCAATGGACCGAAGAGTGCCAACAAGCCTTCAAGGAGTTGAAAAATATCTTAGGTCCGCACTGCTTCTCAGCAAGCTATGAATTGATGAAGAACTTTACTTATACCTGGTGGTATCACTAGCTACCATAAGCATAATGTTATTTGTGAGCAGGATAAAGTTCAAAGGCCAATCTACTACATCTGTCGAGTTTTGCACGACACAGAAATCAGATATATCAGACTAGAGAAGCTAATCTTCACCCTCATCATTATAGCCTAAAGGCTCCGATCCTACTTCCAAGCATATTTCATTGTGGTACTAACTGATCAACCACTCAAGGCAGTCTTATATTGGCCTGACACTTCTAGATAACTAACGAAATGGATAATTGAACTTGCAAAATTTGAGGTAAAGTTTTGACCTTGGCCCTCTATTAAAGCTCAGATTTTGATAGACTTCATCGTGAAATGCACTATCCCAGATGATCTAGAAACACCAGCATCAACTTAGGAAGAAGATATATCGATAGAACAGGATTCATCAAGAGAACCAGATGACTCTTGGGTAGTGTATATGGATGGATCATCAAACTCTATAAGATCGGGAGCAGGCCTGTTACTTCTTGGGCTCAAAGTATTTGTTGCAGAATATACCTTGAGGTTTGACTTTCCAACCACTAATAATGAAGCTGACTACGAAGCTCTCCTTGCCAGACTGAGAATTATAAAGGAGCTTGGAGTATGGAAGCATAGAATCTACACCGATTCATAGCTGGTGGTAGGGCAAGTGAAAGGAGATTTTGAGGCCTGAGAGGAGAATATAAAAAGTACCTCCAGAAGGTGAAGGATTTAACTACAATATTTGCTGACTTCGACTTCAGCAAGTACCTCGATCTGAAAATTCGAGAGCCGATCTACTATCCAAATTGACAACATCAGCTCCAAAAGATCTCCCCCAAAAATTATTCTTCAAGGTTCTGAAGAAGCCTAGCACCAAAGAATCGGTCCCAGTTTTGTAGATCAACAACAAACCCTACTGAGTAGACCCCTTCATCTGCTTTCGATGAGATAGAGTGCTATCCATAGATTCTAAGAAGGCTTAAAAGATCAAGCATCAAGCCCCCTACTATGTCTTTTATGAAAATAAGTTTTATAAAAGATCCTTCTTCCTACCATTTCTTAGATGCCTTTGTACTTTTGAAGCCGAGAACGCCCTTCGAGAGGTGCATCAAGAGATATGTGAAAATCATCTGGACGGTAAGTCACTGCTCTACAAAATACTTCAGTAGGGATACTACTGACTTTCAATGCAGGATGATGTAGCTGACTTCACCAAGCGCTATGACCAATGACAAAGGAATGCCAACATCCAACACTAATTGGCCGTTCCGCTAGTCCTGATAGCCGCCCCTTGGCCATTTGCATAATGAAGGATGGATATTGTAGACCCTTTCCATCAGCATCAGATCAGAAAAAATTTTTGCTTGTGGCCATCGACTACTTCACTAAACGGATAAAAGTTGAGCCCCTTGCCAAAATCATCGAAACCAGGGTGATGGATTTCATTTGAAAGTTCATTATCCATCGATTCGATCTCTCATGGGTGCTAATTACTGACAACAAATGCCAGTGCTCGGGCTCTAAGTTCGCTGAGTTTTGTCAAAGCTACGACATCGCCCAACATTTCACTTCAGTGGGACACCTATAGGCCAATGGCGAGGCTGAGATAATTAACCGTACCCTTTTGCAAGGACTGAAGGTCAAGATCGATCGAGCCAAAGGAGAATGGGTGGACAAGCCACATAGTGTGCTCTGGGCTTATCAAACTACTCAAAAGACCCCTATAGGAGAGATTCCTTTTAATCTCTCTTTTAGAATAGAAGCCATCATTCCTGTAGAGATCCGACTCCCTTCACATCGGGTCAAGGACTACAACAACTAGAGTAATGTAGAGTAGCTTCGTACAAATCTAGATCTGCTTAAAGGAGTTCGTAAAAAAGTATAAGTGCAGATGGCGGCCTACCAGTAAAAGGTGGCACAATACTATAACTTCCGTATTTGGAAAAAGAATTCAAAGCTGGCGATTCGGTCCTACGTCGAGCCGAAGTCTCTCAACCTACAGAACATAAAAATTATCTTCAAAATGGGAAGGCCCCTATGAAGTGAACGAAATCTTCAAATCAGAAAGCTATCGCCTCAAGCAACTAGATGGAACACCTTATCTCGATCGTGAAACTTGGAGAATCTTCGAGTGTATTATCGATGATGTAACTTGGCAATCAACTAATGAGATGATTCTTATCTAGAAATATTATTATATTTTGCAACTAATAAACCGAAATCCTCGATGACTAAGAAGCAGGGGATAACCTATAAGGACCCCCGAAGGCCACTAGCTTTTCAGCGAGTCAATGCCCATAAAGATCTTAGTCATATGGGAAGTGGGGCTAACCTATAAGGACCTCCAATATCCGCCGCTCTAACCTACATGGGCTGAAAACCTCAATAGCTAAGAAGCGGGCGCTAACCTATAAGGACTCCCAAAAGTCGCTCACTTTTCAGCAAGCCAACGTTCATGAAACCTTAGTCATACGAGATGTGAAGGCTAATCTAAAAAAATCTTCGGAGGGCTAATATATAAAGACCCTCAATCCACCGACTTCGGCTACAAACAAGAGCTAACCAATAAGGATGTTCTGCCTACCAACCTCAAGTACACGAGATGCTGAAGCATAACCTAAGAAAATCTTCAGAAAGCTAACCTCTAGGGACCTTCAAAGCAAAGGCTATAGTCAATCTACAAATATCTCCATGAAATCCCTTAATGTAAGGATCATACACAACTAAACTTGGATGATGCAGACATAAAGGCAAAAAAGCACAAAAATACAAGTGAAACAAAAAGTCAAGTTCATTTTATTGACAAGTTTATTATAGAAGTTACTAGATAGATGTCTACAAGAAAAATAAAAAATACATCAATTATTTGGAAGGCCTGCCTTTGGTTGGTGGAGCTTCGGTATTTGATATTACTTCGGCTACAGTATCTGATGTCTCTCTAGTTGCTGAACCCATATGAGTAGGGAGATGGGAGTCAACTTTGAAAAAAACCACTTGACCAAGCTCCTGCACTCTTCGAAGCCAATGTCAAAAGCCATAGTTGACATCTCTGCGACTTCGAGAATTGCATTACACAAGGTCGAGCCGATCCTCTAAATTTTTCACAATAACTTCGGTGCGATTGGTTGCCGCCATGCTCTTTGCAAGCTTGACATGGAGTTCGATCATCGCAAATCTATCCTTGCTCAAAGCTTCTGAAAGGACAGCAAAGGTCAGCCAAGCCAAGATAAGTTCACTCCTAATGATATCAGTTGCCGATCTCTCAGCATCGACTATTCGATTGAATTCTTTGATCAGATCCTCAGTCGAATAAAGATTGTTTTGAAGTTGACCGATTTGGGTAGCTGAGTCTGGTCTAGCTTCATTAGCGACTTTTTTCAAGGCTATGATGTACTATAGCCCTATTATCTCATCCTGCATCTTGAGTAATTGTTCATTGCAGAGAACTCTTGTCACAGTCATCCTCCAATTATTATTTCTAGCAGACCTCATGAATTTATTGCACTCCTCAGTCAACCTGTGCTTTTTGGCAAAATACTTCCTATCTATTTACTTCAGACACTTCCTCAAGCACTTTACTTCTTCCAAAGCTTCATCATTATTCTTCTTAAACTTTTGGAGTTTCTTTTCAGCTTTGGTAGTATCTTATTGAGCTCGATAGAGGTCCTTTTAAGGCTTTCGATTTGAGTCCTCAAAGATAAGGCTATTGGCAGATGCTTGGTGCGATATTGGATAAACATACGATCATAACAGTCACACCGAACCAACTAAGAAAACATCATAAGCAAACATAAACCAAAGAACACGATAAAAATTACTTTTCATTGATATTAAATTTTATTATAATAACAGGAGAACAAAGAAAATGTATAAATTTAGATATTTCGATCTCGATGTGAGGATTGATGGAGGAGCTTGAGATAACTGCAGCTGGTTGTTTCGACTCCATGAGCGACATCGAGGCTGATATGGCTTCGACGGTGGCGGATGCTGACACGATCTCCAATGGTGGAGCAGCTTCAGAGCATCCTTCAATAGCCTTAACAGATGGAGGAGCCACGCTTTCTGTGGTTCCTCCTTCTTCTCCTCCTCTTCTTCTTCATCCAAGAAGCCTAGGTCTATCTCCAAAAAGCAAGTAGCTATCCTCTGACGGCAGACATCCTGCTCGGTGATGAAGGCCTCCTGACTGAAGTCGATCTTCTCTTGGGAGAATTCTTCGGATGCATGGAAAGCTTCCACCGTCACGTGCCTGGCTTCAGCAACTCGATCCTCCACCTTCTTTTTTGGCTTCGACGGCTTTTGCCTGGGCCTTTCACCGTTGCTCCCTCTGTGAAGCCAAGTCAACGTTGATCTTGGCCTTCACAGCTTCATCCTCCGTTAATGCCTTCTTCAGGCGAGTAACTTCGGCTTCAGTAGCTTCCATCTTTAACTTGGTCTTGGCCTTAGAAGCTTCGATTGCTTGGCATTTTTCTTATGCCACGGCCAACTCCATCTTAGTATTCCTCAACTTATTGATGAAGGCGGCAGCATAGTGGTTCATCCACATATCCAGAGAACAAGGAGTCAGTGAAAAACATAAAGAGAAAATAGAGGAGGAAGAGAGAACCTATCTGAACTATGGAGGAGACTATCCACTTTTACTGCTTTGCAGACCTCTCTCCCTCGACCTTTTCAGGCCAATGTCAAAAAGCATTCTCTGAAAGACATTATTGGTAGTCTTTCAATAGTTGAAGATATCACTAGCGGACGACGAAGTAGACCCCTGCTTTTGCTCTCCAGGCACTTCGACATAGTCTGGCCCCACATGGGTTCGATCGATCTGGGAGGTAGGGAGCGCAGCAAGCTTTGAAGGGCGAGACTGGATCAATGGGACTGATATAACCCTCGTCTGTGTAGGGGCGGCTGCAGTAGGTGCTTTTTTCTGACTTTCACCTGAAGTCTTCATTTTTTTCTGAGCATCGACAGTAGATGAAGAGGGCGTCTTTCTCTTTGCTGCAACTTTCTTCAACTTCTTTAGCTCTTCAAGCCTCATCTTTATAATAAAAAAAATTAGCATCTATAAAAGGAAGAAGATCAAGCATCCAAAAGATTGGAGAATTTTTCACCTTTGGGTCGGCTAGACTAATGCCAGCACTGAACAGAGCGTGCTCCAGTGACAACTCCTTTAGTAGGAGAATTTTGTATTCTCTCAAGATTGCGGAGTGCTCCAAGTCTTCATCCCCAAGCTTCGAGATCTCAAAAATAGAGTCCCTCGGCCAACCCCAATAAGAAAGTTTTACTTTTCAACGAAGGATCCTGAAATAAAGAAAACTGATTCTTCCAACCAAGGATCAAAAAGAAGCCCCTTTATCAAGGTAGAGACCCCTCTCGGAGGAGAGATATACCATCAGTCACTGGTATGTCTCTTTATGGTATAGAAAAATCGAAAAAGAAAGAGAAAAGGATGGACTTCAGCCTTAAAACAAGAATAAGAAAGCTGATGATGAAATGAAAGAAATTAGGAATGACATAACAAAGGAAGATATCAAAAAAGTGGAACAGCTCAACAACAAAAGATGGATGGATAATCTAAGTCCGGTCTTGAAGACTTCTTCGTACAGATCGATCCTACCAGGGGATGGATTATTGATCCTACCACTAGGGCCAGAAGGTTCTAGTTCAAATGAAGATGGGATCCCATATCAGACATGAATGAGACTTAAGTCCTCTGAACCCAATTTAGATCTAATTATATTAGGAACGAAGGGTGGTATAATGTGGCATCTTTTGCCTGAATCGGCAGGTGCTTCATTCGAAGAAGAAAATGATCCAAAAGACTAGCTTTCGCTGAGACACCCAGAACCAGCTATTGTTGGATGCGAGAAGTGAATAAAAAGATCAAGAAAATAGAACATAGAAAGGGGAAGGAGAACAATCGATCCAAAAATTAAAGAAATCAAGGAAGGGAGAGAAAACCAACCTGCAACTGCACAAGAGCCAGAAATGAGGGACCAAAAGGGAGCCGCCGATGATCTAAAAAGACTCTCGGAGTGGTGAGACGATCGAAAACGCTCTCGAAACAGAAAGACCAACCAGAGAAGAAAGAAAAAAAAGTTTGAAAAAATTTGAAAATATAAGAAAGAGAAGCAAAAGATACAGTCCCCTTTATAGGCACAGAAGAAAGAACGATCCGAATAACAAATCCTTCCTGACCATCCGATGATTGACACTTGGCACATCTCCATTGGTCAACAAGAAATGACAGTCGGCTTATTAATGATTTGCATCGAAAATAAAGCACGCCATCCTTCGAATTCCACCCATGGCTCCGCTTTTCATGATCATAATTACCTACTGATGTAACCTTTTATTCTGCCCAAGAGCCATAGATGCCATTTCATTGGCAACGACAGCATTTTTTCAGTAAATCAAAACTCATGTACTTCCTTCATCCACACCAAACTCGAAAGTAAGAGCATATGTTGGGTGATAATTTGTCACCTAGGCCAAAGACATGAATCAAGCAAATAATGGAGCTTACAAGATCGATGAGACAGCACTGTTGAAGATGAATGTCTGATCCCAAAAGTAGATATGTCTCTCTGAATGAGGTTATTTAGTACGTAGCTTCGGACATCCCCAATTCTAACTTTGACCCCCAATAATCCTTACACTTGGCGATCTTCCTAAGCAGAACACCAGAGTCCAATTGATCCTGACTTTGACTTATGACCAAAATTCTACCAACCGATCTTAGTCTCTGCAGTAGGCTAATGGATAGATCGATCCCAACTTCGGTGGTTGATGGCAGGTATACTTCGCCCCTTACCGAGCCTTATCCTAGTGAATATAATTGGCCCTAGCCGCCTTTTTTCTTCGGCTCCCATATGCATCAGATTCTCCAAAGTCTCTTCAACCGAAGCCAGCCCAATCCTATCTGTATTTTATTTAAATTCAAAAGTACCTGCGACATCTCAGCTAGCTCCGAAATAGATAAGACAGGCGTAACCATCCAATCCTAAAGATCTCGAACGAAAATCCCACCATATCACGCCCAAATCGACTAGCCAAACGTCTTGAAACAGCTTTTCAATCCTCGCCTATAAAATGGCCTCCAGGAGACCCCCAAGGTATGTCCGCACAATTTCTTTGTTTCTCCTGAGATTTGATTTGAGTATTGGAGAGTCACCGTCGGAGCTATTTCGATCAGAATTTATCTTGCAGGTCACTCTTTCAGAAGGATTAACTATTGTTTCAGCTTTTTCGATCAAATTTCAAATTTTAACGGCAACACTGTGTGTGTGTATTTGGTAAGAAACATTTGCTCGGTATGTGAAAGCCTCTTGGATGTCGAATGTCTCAACATAATAGTTAGTGCCAACCTATTTTTACATAAACAAAGCAATGCTACCATGAACTTCGATCAACCAAATCCATTGGACCTCGCTATTCAGTGGAGAATTGATTAAAAAGAGATTATGATGATCAGATACCTTTATTTTAAACCAGAAAGTGGATCCCGTTCTGACCTGTTAAAGATTTCTCCAGCAAATACTGGAATGGACTTCCTACCAAAAAAAAAAATACTGGAATGGACAATTTTTTGTCTACTAACTCCTTCACAAAGATTATATTATATATATATATATATATAAGTCTTTTTTTTCAATCGTTAATCTACTAATAAATCATGAATCATGGCATGTGATGCACTTGTCATACTGCTATTCTCCTTCGGCAATTAATACGTGTAAAAATATATTAACATGAATGCAGCGTTTGTGCAATTCCTATTTTCCTTCTCGCGCTCATAAATGTCTTGCGAGTCTTCGAAGTTCATGCTCACTTCACGCTTGCACAAAGAGTGCTAATATGAGAAGAAAACAGAATTTGCTTATGCAAGTTTATAATAACCCTGTACACCTCTTTCCAATCTTATAATATCTCAAATGAAATATATATATCACTTGTCATGTATTGGATCCAGTTTCTTATCAAATATTTTGCAAAATAAGTGTATAATAATTGGGATTGGTTGCTTATGTAGCTCATAACATACTAATAGACCAAGATTAATTGTCTATACCGTGATTATCAAATTTATGTAAAAATATTATATATGCTGAATAATTATTGGCTGCGTCCAACCAATATAAGATCAAACAGGTGTAGCCGGTGAGGTCCTGAACCATTTTATTCGAACAGAAACAATGCATTCTGCATTGTTGCCCACATAGCACAAAAAATAGGCTTTAATCCTGCTTCTTGCAACCAAATAACATTTCTGTCGACGAAAAACCATGGTTAACTAAACTGTAGAACAGCACTTAATCCAGACCTATGGTTAACTGGTTAAGTGATAATTATTGTAATTAATTTTAGCCACCACCTCATTAGCTATTCAGCACCAAACGCAGCCTCGCGTGAAAAGGTATTTCCTCTTTGGGTTTTAGTGAACCAAGCCGCAAGGGCCCTATACTTTTATTTTGAGCTCCTCCCCTTCATTTTCCTTTGAACTTCTTTTATGCAAATATATCAGATTGAGCTTGGATTCTTAGCCATTTGTAATTATGTGGAGGGGTACATCTGAACTTAGTGGGAGGAGGAGTATTTGTAAATTAACAGCTAATGCTAATATTTTAGCTGGATTCGATCGAACTAAAATTTAGTCGCAGACAATGTCATGTGCTCCAGTCTCCAAAGTTTGGAATTTTCCGTACTGAAATGGCTGATCTGAAACGCCTTGTCATCCCTCGTAATATATTATAAAATCCAAAGGGAGAGAGAGAGACGCTTCAAAGAAGCGTAAAGACAAAGGTTTCAACCAACTAGCTTTGGTTCCTCGCCAGTTCAAGTGCAGCATCGCAAGAATAACCACCTTTCCCAAATCTATAGCTTTTCCTGTTTGAAATACGGGGAGTGAAGAACGTATTGGCAAAACCTTCGAGGACTTGTTTCTTTTGGCGTATTTTCGTCAGAATCAGGTAAGGAGAAGAAAATCCATTCTTTAAAACAAAAATCTTTCCTTTCTGCATTTTCTCAGTGTTGTTGGTTTCTTTTTTGGAGTTTTTTTTTTTTAGATTTCAGGTCTGGAAGTTTAGCTTCAGATACAGAAAGAGTTGTTGTTATGGTTGTCAGCTGAAACCGATCATTCTTTTCCTAGATTTTCTTTCTGGTAGATTTTTTTTTTTTCTCTATTGGTTATTGGGTTGTTTTTTTGGGGGTTAGTATTTGCTCTGGTTCTATTTTGGAAAGCGATGCAACTGATAATCTTCAAGAAGGTAATGTAGATATTTCCCTTCGGAAAGTCTGGAGATTTGAAAGATTTGTCGGGTTGGAAGATTCTAAATTCTTCTAGTTTAAGAAACAGTGTTTGGGGAGGTGAGCTTGGCGGCATTAATGAGCTTAGCTTCTTCTCTGTAGTGATCCAACCTTCTAAAAGTCTTCCAAGGGTCTGGAGTTACTTTGGTTTGCAAAAGAAAATAAAAAGTGCTTCTGAACTGAGCTGATCCGAAGAATGAAGCTCTCTGGGTTTCTTTTACTGCTTTTAATTTCAGTTTTTCTGAGAATTGGACAAGCTCAAGTGAAACCTTTTCTTGTCGATTGTGGATCTAATTCCAGCATTAGTGTTGATGGTAGAAAATGGGTTGGCGATTCAGTTCCTGCTGATAATTTTACTCTGAGCTCTCCTGGAGTCATTGCATCGACTGCCACGATCAGCGGAGAACAGGTGTATGGAAATTTGTATAACACTGCCCGGATCTTCAACTCATCGTCAAGCTACAACTTCAGCTTGGTGTCTGGGATTTATTGCATCAGGCTTCACTTCTACCCTTTCTCCTTTGAAACTTTAATGTTAATGAATCTGCCTTTGATGTCATGGCAAACAGTCTAAAGTTGGTATCCAAGTTTGATGTCCCGGGGAGATTTACTGGAAGGACATGAGGAGCAACGCTAACGATACCTCTCTGGTGAAAGAGTACTTCCTCGATATCAGTTCGAGCAAGCTGCAGATTGAGTTTATTCCTGACTCTGGGTCATTTGCCTTTGTGAATGCTATGGAAGTGATTCCAGTCGTCGGTAAGTTGTTTACCGATACCGTGAACAAAGTGGGTGGTTTAAAGGGTTCTCTGAGTTTGATGGATCACGGGATTGAGACCATGTATAGGTTGAATGTGGGAGGGCCTAAGATAAACCCACTGAAGATCATAGTCTTTGGAGGAGATGGGAATCAGATGAGAGGTTCATGTTCTCTTTGAATACTGCAACAACTATTTCTAATACTTCAAGTGTAACCTATGCATCCACTAACGATACTTCCATTGCACCTCTGTTAGTTTATCAAACAGGGAGGACAATGATTGATAATGAAGTTCTTGAGAAGAGATTCAACATGTCATGGAAGTTTGATGTGGATCCAAACTTCGATTACTTAGTTCGGTTGCATTTTTGTGAGGTGGTATATGATCAACCAAACATGAGAATTTTCAGGGTTTATATAAATAATAAAACAGCAGCTGAGAACTATGATGTGTTTGTCAAGGCAGGTGGGAAGAACAAAGCCTATCATGAGGACTATGTTGATGCAGTTTCACAGCAGATTGACACTCTTTGGCTTCAGTTGGGCCGGACTCATCTACAAGTGCTTCAGGAACTGATGCACTTCTTAATGGTCTGGAGATCTTCAAGCTCAGTCGCAATGGGAATCTTGCGCATGCTCCAGAGAGAATTGACACTGGTAGGGGAGGTTTGCCTGCTGGAAAGCCAAAGAGTAAGGTTCTATGGGCAGCAATTGTTGGTTCGGTCATTACTATTATGATACTATCTGTTATTTTATCTGCTACTGCATTCGGAAGAAGAAACACCTCCAGTGAAAAAGAGCAATCCTCCCGGTCGGCGGCCATTCTTCCTTCATGGGACTATGGGAAGCACCTCGAAGGCCCAAGTATTGAAATCACCTCCAAATTCTACAGGATCAATGGCTACTAATAGAATGGGCAGGAGGTTCACCATTGCAGAAATTAGGGCAGCAACCAATAATTTTGATGAGTCCTTAGTTATTGGAAATGGAGGTTTTGGTAAAGTCTACAAGGGTGAGATTGAACAGGGGAACCTAGCCGCAATCAAACGGGCCCATCCGCAATCTGAGCAGGGCCTAAAGGAATTTGAAACTGAAATAGAAATGCTGTCAAAGCTCCGTCACCGGCACCTTGTCTCGATGATTGGGTACTGTGATGAACAAAATGAGATGATTTTAGTTATGAATACATGGCAAATGGGACTCTGAGAAGCCATCTCTTTGGGAGTGATCTCCCACCTCTCACATGGAAGCAGCGGCTTGATGCATGCATTGGTGCTGCACGTGGACTTCACTACCTTCACACAGGAGCAGAGAGGGGTATAATCCACCGGGATGTTAAGACTACAAACATATTGTTAGATGAGAATTTTGTTGCAAAAATGGCAGATTTCGGGCTGTCAAAAGATGGCCCAGCGTTGGACCACACCCATGTCAGTACTGCTGTGAAGGGAAGTTTTGGGTACCTTGATCCTGAGTACTTCCGACGTCAACAACTAACTCAGAAATCAGATGTATATTCTTTTGGTGTGGTTCTCTTTGAAGTTCTGTGTGCTAGGCCAGTTATAAATCCAAGCTTGCCGAGGGATCAGATTAACCTTGCTGAATGGGCGGTCCATTGGCAACGCCAGCAGTCAATTGAGACCATCGTGGATCCCCGTTTGGAAGGAAATTATTCACCTGAGTCCTTGAAAATGTTTGGGGATATTGCAGAGAAATGCCTTGCTGATGAGGGAAGAACCGCCTACAATGGGTGAAATCTTGTGGCACTTGGAGTACGTCTTGCAGCTGCATGAAGCTTATATGCAAGGTAGAGATGCCAATTCCTTTTCAGGGAGTCAGGTGAGGTTTGCTGATATGTCTCTTAGTCTTCCAGGCATCACAGAGGGAGAAGAGGAAGCTTCTCTAGAAGCAGAAAGCAATGATGAGAATTCTGTAGAACCAAAAGCTGATGGACTCTGATCTTCTGGTATTGGAGATGTTGGCATCTAAAATCGGATAGCACTTGTATTAGGTGCGTGCTACAATTTTCAAATCTCTTGGTATATTTTAATTCTGCTTTACTACTATTTTGGTTCCTTATAACAAAGGTTTCAGAGATGAATGGTGCCTGGATAGCCATACATTTTATAGCAGCTCTTGTTGATGGATAGGACTGGTGTATGTTACTGAAGTTTGAAACTGTGGAGATCTTGAAATGGTTTTGTCACTTTTCCAGATCTATAATTCTATTCGTTTGTTAATTATTTGTAAGAGAATACATGTTTGC
Source organism: Elaeis oleifera (assembly GCA_000441515.1). Classification (NCBI taxonomy): domain Eukaryota; kingdom Viridiplantae; phylum Streptophyta; class Magnoliopsida; order Arecales; family Arecaceae; genus Elaeis; species Elaeis oleifera. Next base: position 140,792 of record KE505010.1, on the reverse strand, counting down.
CAAAGGTCCTGTATAAAGGATACTAATTGTACTCATCTATGGTTTAAAGATTTTGATGCACATACTCTGCATATGTGTAACCATGCCTCCCTAACTGGTAATAGTTGTTCAGTTTCGTTATTATCTTCTCTTTTGGATGTCATTATGAGTTTAGATCCACTGATGTCAATTATGATCCACTCTACTTAATTGTAATGATAAAGTCCAATTTGAATTGCTGAAGGTTGAGGTTACTCAGTGTTAATCTTTAATCGTTGAATTAGAATTTTGGCTATATTTTGAAATCTTGCTTTTGTAAGACATGGACACGACTTGAGCGCTGATCCGGCATCAAATGTTTGAAGATAAAGAGGCAAACAAAGATAAAATGAAGAATTTTTAGGTCTGACATCCTGTCTGAAAATCGGTTTCAGCAAATCTGTAAACTTACAGTCAAAAACCTGTAAAACCTGCGACCTGTAACCAATTTTAGCTTTAGGATTGGATGGGTTCAAGCTTTCTCAGCTTGACTCACTTTGTAAATATTCTACAATTATCAATATAAGGTGGTACATCCTCCACTTCATCAAAAAAAAAAAGGCAAACAAAGTTTTCTTTTTTCTTTTCGGTAAACAATGCCTAGGGCAAACCCAGGGGCAGGAACCATTCCACGAGTGGAGAGCCATCTAATCAGCTCTCACTCACTCCAAAAAAGTTCCTCTAGGAACAGTTTATCCTTGCAGCAGCATTAGAAGACAACCTCCAAAATTTGCTGTCCGGTTAGCAGCCTGATTACATTCTGTATAGACATAGTGACCTTGTCATTCATTCTGAAAGCTTTGACAAAAATTCTTCTAAAGTTTAGCAAGAATTGGAGAAAATATATGAGATTGGAGGAATGCTGGCAGCATTCAAGATCAAATATTTAGTGCCTTAGGGATGAGATAGAAAACTTAACCATACCGCAGTACTTAACTGCCTCATGCTACAGCACGTACTGCATGCCACACACCCCATACTGGCAAAATGGTGGATACCAATGTAAAAATATCAGCACATATGTGACTGATATTCTTCTGTATTACAATACTTCAAACCTTCTGCATTCAGATTAGATCCACTGCTCCAGTTTTTATATGGATGTTTTGCAAAATGTCATTTTATTTCATCTCAATCCACCAATCATATCTGCATCATACTTTTAAGCTGCCAATGTCATGGCATTAATGGTACAAGCTTCAACAATGAAATCCAAGGGCTTCTCTTCATTTTACAGTCTCTTTGTCCTTGAAGTTGTAACAAAGATTTAAACTAATAGGTGAAGATTCTGTTGCATGGTTGATTTACTCCCATGACAAGGGATGCACACCTAAATTTGGACCGAGGCAGTTCTTTCGGGTTTTAGAACACTTTTGGTTTTTTTTTTTCCTTCCAATATCCCTAATTTCTGATCAAAGGAAGAGTATTCATACCATTGGTACATAATAACACCTAAAATCTGTGGATGCATTGAAAACTCTTGCAATCCCTTTTCCATGAATGTGCTTGTTACACAAACCAGAAACTTGTAGGCAATGTGGCTCAGCCGTTATCAATTCAGCTTGGCAAACAATTAAGTGATATACAGCTGAATGGAGGCATTATGAAACTTCCATAGGGACTCCCACAAAATTGTTAAGAAATTGTGAACTTTCAGTTTAGAACACTTGCATGAAAAAGAAAAGACAACAATAAGGAATAGGGTATGCATATACGGCTGTATTCGAATTCCTCTATGGAGATGCTTTCTTCCACCCTGTCATATTTGCTACATCATAGTCTATAGCCCATAAGTAGTTTCTTATGGTTTTGCATTGGAGTTTTGTCCAGGTTGGATGCGGTGGGACTGTTTAAGTGCCTATCATGTTTAGTGGTCTTCACATTTGAATGAAGTGGTAGTGATATGATCACTGTTATTCTCAGATAAAGAAAACATTTCTTGGGGGATGACTAACTATTATGGCCATCTCAGTTTGATATTCCAATTGTTTACATCAAAAGCTCTTAAGTTTGTTGTTGGTATCAGGGAGAGGTGGCAACTTCACAGCCAATCAGCCCACATGAATCCATGATTGGTACTAATTCTGACTATGATACCCATCCTCTTGTGCCCAAGTGGCAGATGAAATTTTTACGTGCATGTAGAGGGCTCCTTGTAGCATTACTCATGCAGCATTGTCCACTGCCAAATTTGAACAATAAATGTCACAACGTGAATATTGAACAATCAATAATTACTTTCTAATGAGAGGGTAGTTGTCCCCTCATTTACATCTGGACACCTTCATCCTTGGTCTTGTGTTGCACTAGCGGTCAACTTGGGTAGATGAAGCTCTTTAACTTAACACATTACTTTTTGGGATTATGGAATCAAGTTGTGAGGACAATCTTTAGTCTCATCAAGCACCCAAAACTCATGTCTTGTATTACATGGTGATTTGCTAGGAATAACTTAAAATTCTTTTCCTGATTGCTGTTTGACATTTAGCCTTCATACGGTAATTAGCATTTATTTTGGTCCCTGGACGTTGTTAGTCTTGTCTTTTGCATGCAGTCAGGCCTGTTTCTCCATGCAGTCATCTCTACTTTGTACACACAAATGACCAAGGTGCACACACTTTCTAACGTAAAATGGCCATCAAAATCGAGGACTTCGTAGAAAATACTCGATCAACGGGGACTGTATATTAGCAATCAACCCAGGGTTAGATCTTAATTGTTTATTTCTAGTTTGCAGCAAGGAGACTCCCCAAGACATCCGGTGGCTAAGCATGTTGGTATATTGGTGCTGCTGGAAAAACATGTGGCGGTGAAAACGCTGATGATAAATTTGAGCCGTGAAGAACATCTATAAGAAATAAATATTTGGTTGGGAGAGTTGGAGTCTGGAATTGAAATGAAAATGGATAATTCGTATTTCAATTATTTGATTGGAAGGAGTTTCATTCTGATTCTAATTATCGGACAGAATGAAAATGGTCTAGTTCATCTAAAACTCAATCCTTATTCTCTCCTAAAGATTTAAATTTTCATTCTGATTTCGATTTCGGTCACGAATCAAATACTTCGAAGAATTTGACCATTCCAACTTCTATTCTAATCCATTTCAATTTTTATTCTGATTTTAAATCTGATCGCGAACCAAAAGTGAAACAACTGCAATGCAATGCATATGCAATGTTTTTATCTACTTTGAGAAAAATCAGATGGATGAGGCACAAGTGATCCTACGTGCTTTCTTCTTCTTTTTTTTTAACATCAAAAGTATTTAAGTGATCATGTAATATTTGTTCCTTTGATATTTAGATGTATAACTATGATATATGTGGTTGTCCCACGTAAAGAGAGGACTTGCATTTTGCTCAAAAAAATAGAAAAAGGAGAGGAATTAGACAAATATCTAGGGAGTTTGAGTTGTATCTCCATCAATATTTGTACGTGAGATGCTGCATGAATCTTAAAAATCATTTTTCACAATCCTGAATATCTAGGGATTGCGGGATATGCAAATTCCTTCAACCCTTTGAATCTTGACCTACGGCCAATTTTCCCACACCAAGAATAAGATAACAAATGGACGTTGGACTCAATAATTGGCATTCAAACAACCTTTGATAGCTAATGTTATGATATGCCACTGCTGAACCAAACTAGTATCTTTAGCTAGTTCTAGCCAAGATAATTCCAGCTAATTTTTGTCGATTGGGTAGGTCCATACCTCCTCAATCCACCTAATTGGCTAGCATCATAAGAGTTACGATCTTCAGTAATTTCAAATATGTCAAAATTATAAGCAATGGAACAACAAGTCCAATTGGCTCAGATCTAGAAGCTGTAGGAATTGAGCACTCTTCGATGGTGTTATAGTTCAGGCCTGGTTTTTGTTAAGAGGAGAATGAGGTTGTATTTCTTTGGCCGAGAAGGATACCAACTTGAAACGGCCATAGTGAGGGATTAAAGAAAATAGCTTGGGTGCATTTGGTTAGCTATTAAAAAATATTTTTTTAATTTTAAAAATAAAAAAATATTTTTAAAATCAAAAAGTAATG
>KE505010.1:107010-121136 GCA_000441515.1 Elaeis oleifera | reverse complement strand
TGAAATATAAAAAATATATAATAATGATAAAGGGGGAGAAATAAAGGTAAATGGAGAAAATAATGCATTTGAGGGAAAGTATGAAAATGGTGTCGTTCTTAAAATCTTTTGAAAATTTTTGCTCTTTTAAGCTTTTAACAATTTTTACTCTGATACAGTATTCTGTACTAAATGATAAAATCTCTGATACTGTTTCACCTATTTTTTAAAAAAATAGCTCTGATACTGATTCATAATTTTTTTTAAAAAAAATTTTGATACATCTATTTTATATTATTTTGATACTATTTAAAAATTACTCTGATCAACCTATTTATCTTAAATACTCTACTAATCTTACTTTTGCACTGATATCAAATTGATTCGATACATTCGTTTTTTATTCTTGCTCTAATTGTCTCACTCTTACTTTAACATCAAGACAAGAAAAGAAAAGAGATATACCTTCTCATATCTAGTGCTCTGATATTAGAATCAAAGAATTTTTTTTATATACACTCTTTATATAAGAAAGGAGGAGATTTATTTTCAAATAATCAAAATAATCTAATCCATACAAGAAAGAAGAAGATTTTAATTGAATAAGAACAATCTTTAGAAATTCTCTAATTCATTCATAAATTATTTGAGCTAAATGAGTTAATTCATTAAAGTTTGTATATCATGACCCTCTATAATTGAACTCTTGGCATAGTTCTTCTAGTGCTTCATAAATTCAAATTACTTAAGCTTTAAAGATATTTTTTATGAACACTCAAATATTTGTCATCATCAAAAAGAGAGAGATTGTTGCTCCAAGAATTGATTTGATGATCACAAACCATTTGAGGGGACTACTAATGAATTTTTTATGTTTGAAGATTATTTTTATGATATTTTAGATAGTCCAAGAGATTGAGTTTGAAAAGCTTCATCAAATATGTCAAAAGTTGAAGTTTCAGAAAGTTAGTGAAGTTTTGAAGGCTTTTGAGAGTGTTCAAACTGATTTGAATTCATTTGAGAGCGTTGAATGAGTTTTGATAAGTTTTGAACCTTAAATGCTTTAAAATTGGGTTAAACATGATAGAATGACCCACCTGGGTCATCCCCTTCTGTTGGCACATGGCACGCAGCGTTTTGGGTCATGGCACGCTGTGGGACGACCCACCTAGGACGCCCCATATAATTGGGATGCCCCATGGGATGGCCCCCCTAAGACCTGAGACCAAAACAGAAAGCAAGACTTTCTATCTGGCCAATTGAGATGCCCTATGGGATGCCCCAATGTCAGTGGGATGCCCCATTTCTGCGAGCACGCATAACGGTTAGTTTTAGTTTATTTTTGATACATTTAATACGCATTAAACACACTCCAACGGCTCTAAACCAACTCTAAGATATTCTCAAAGATAAATGACAACTATAAATACTCTCTTGAAGTGAAAAATCATAAGATTTTTGTAAGTTCAAAGATTAAATCCGAAAAAAATTATTTTCAGTCTCAAAAGAGAGATTAAAGCATTTAAGCACCTTACCAACCACTCTCCAGCAGCAATCAAGTGTGGAATTCATTGAGAGTGTACAGCAAAGACTTCCACCCCTTAAGTATTGTATTTCTATTACTTTTATTGTGTGTATTAAGGGGTTTGTGTGCTGAAATTTGTATACTCTATTTTCTCAAATAGTTTTTGGATGTTTGAGTTTTGAGAGATTTCAAAACTCATTTGGATTGATCTGAACCCTGAATCGGAGTGTTGAGGGCTGGCTTATATCTAAAAATAAGTATTCTTGCTTGGAAGGCAAGAGTCGGAGGTGTCCGACGTGGTGTAATCCATCGTTATCCATTTAATGGACTGAATTCTCAAGTAGAGACTTGGAGAGTGGATGTAGGTGCAAGGTTGGCACCGAACTACTATAAATCTCTTGTGTTTGTTGTGCATGTCTCTCTTATCTTGTTCTTTGTGCTCATTACTTGCTTACTTCTTATTTATGTTTGATTTTATTTCTATTGCAAGTTGATACACTTCACTCTTCACCTTAGCACATTGCTTAAGTAGTTCAATCTTAAAATTTCAAAAGATCCAATTCACCCCCTCTTGGGCTCCATATCTGGGCAACAAGATATGATCGAAAAGATGAGGAGGACTATTGCATATACCACATTCAACCAATATTATGGTTGAAGTATCTAATCGAGAAATATGCTTTTAAAGTATATACAAGAAATATGTTTAAGCTTTTTAGGAAGTAACTCAAAATGACCACCATATATGACATGAAGGAGGACGAGAAGCACAAGTTGCATCATGCAATTAAAATTGATTCTTCAAATGGAAATTAGAATAAGAGAATATCATACTGTGCAACATGTATCATGTCAGATGAGAAATTTTTATGCTCGTGTCTGATATTTGAATTCAATAGTATTTTATGTGCTCACATCTTAAAAATTCTTATTGCTTTATAAATTCACTGTATCCTTGCACATTACATATTAAAGCATTGGACGAAATCTGCAAAGAATGGAGATGCTGATACGATACAAAGGATAGGTGAAATTTAAGATGACATGACGTTGAGAGCTATAAAATTCAATGAGCTATGTAAATAGCTTTTGAAAATAGCATATGATGGAATAGCTTTTGAAAATAGCATATGATGGTTATACCTTCCATGAAACATATAATCTTATCATAAATGATGTAGAGTCTATTATCGTAAAAGTTTGTAGCCAATGTCTACTTAAAGAACAAAGTATTATAAATGAGAGCCATACTCAATCTCTGGTAGCTATGACGTGATGTAGTCAAGCAAAAAAAACAAGTGATAATATATTATACTTAAAAATTCTTCAGTTTCTAATTGTAAAGGTCGCAAAAAGCTAAGCAGGTTCAAGTATCTAATGGAGGTTGCAGTAAAGAACAACGAATATACAAGAAATATCATCAAAAGAATCATAATATCTGAACATACATGTCAAACATTAATAAAAGTTATATCTTTTAATTAATTATTTGTGTTATGTTTTGATAAATCTTTTTTTGTGACTTACTAGATGGTTGTGGAAGATGATATCGAAGCTTACATCAGGGGTGATTCATCTGAAGAGCAATTCGACGATCGTATAGGCTTATCGATATTTTAGGTCATATGCTTATAATTCTATTATGGTGGATACTATTTTGATTTGGATAGATGTTATATATATGTAATATACATAATTTATTTAGTCATTAAGATGTAAAGAAATAATTGTACATGTTTAGTCATTAAGATATAAAATATATAATTGTACATAGTTATGAATAAATATATTACTTCCATATGATAATATAATTTGTTATATTTAGTTTGTATTTTTAATGTTACATTGATGATTGTGAACTTCAGATATTTAATCTCTATAATAGATGATGTAAAATAGTTCAACACAAACTAACCCATGTTGAGCTCTATTTTTCAAATAAATAGAAACTCTCTATAATACACACAAAATTTTCTCTTAAAGAATCAGATCATCCAAAGACCCCCCCATGATAAACAATGATAGAGTAGAATAAACATTAACTTCTAGTAAATATCAAATATGTAGAAATGAACACAAACTCTCCAAAGAAAACATAAATAGCCTAATAATAAACACAAACCTAAGAAGTTGGTCTCTGTCTTACATGGGATCATACCAAGATAAATACAAACTACATCGGAATAAGCACAAATTTTACATAATATATATAAATTTTTAAATAAATACAAACTTTGTGGCATAAACATAAACCACTCAGAATATATAAATATAAACTCGACCTCCAAAACTTGGGTCATTTAAGAGTTCCTCCATGATAAACAATAAGAGAGAAGGATAAACAATAACTTCTGATGAGATAAACACAAACCCTATAAAAATAAATATAAACTCTTTAGAGTAAATACAAATATGCTTAGGATAACCATAAACCTAAAGAGTTGCTCTTATCTTCCATGAGACCATGCAAGGATAAACACAAACTATTTCAAAATAAACATAAACTCCATATAATAAATACAAATTCACTAAAATAAATACAAACTTTACGGTGATAAATAAAAATTACACAAAATAAATGCAAACTCGGCCTCTAAAACTTGGATCATTTAAAGATCCTCCATGATAAACAACAAGAGAAGAGGATAAATATTAATTTTAATAGAATAAATACAAAATATGCAGAAATAAATACAAACTCTTTAAAGTAAATATAAATAAGCCAAGGATAAAGATAAATCCAGAGAGTTGCTCTCTAACTTATATTTACTTATATCAAGATAAATATAAACTATCCCAAAATAAATACAAACTCGATATAATAAATATAATTTTTTAAATAAATATAAACTCAAGGGTAATAAATAGAAACCATCCAGAATAAGCATAAACTTGATCCCCAAAATTTGGGTCATCCAAAAGTTCCCCTTGATAAACAATAGAGATGAGGATGAACACTAACTTCTGGTATAATAAATACAAACCCCATTCAAATACACACTCTCTAGGATTCATTTGGTTGGGCACGTCAGATTATAGGATAATTTAATAATTTTAGAAATTATTTATCTAAAAAAATAATTACAAAAAAAATAACTTTTATTATGTTTGGTTGGTGGAAATATTACTTTGAAAAATGATAGTGGAAAAAGATTACAACCTTTGGTTGGAGATAAATCTATATAAGAATATGATCAAATTTATAAATATATCCTTTGATATAAAATAATTTTTAATATTAGGATAATATTATCAACTTCAATTGATTTTTATATCATGACTATAATCACATAGCTTTTTACATAATGTCATCTTCATCTTTATTTTTTGTAAAAAAAATTATTGAATAAATATAGAAAGATATTATAACAAATTCAATGATTATATATGCAATTTTATTGAAGATATTCTTATCAAGTATGGATTACCATCACTTAGAAAATTATCAAATACCAACCTCCGTGATATTTATTTACCTTCTCTCTTCGAAAAATAAATATGGAGCCCACTAATTTTTTTACCATCTTTCTCTTCTATTTTTCATACCAAATGTGATAATCTCACATGTGAATCATTTTTCCATGCCAGATTATCCCCAACCAAGTGGATCCTCAAAGTAAACCCAAACAGACTCTGACTAAATATAAACCTAGGGAGTTGCTCTCTTTCTTACCAAGGATCATACTAGGATAAATACAAACTAACTCCATATAATGAATACAAACTCTCTAAAATAAATATAAACTTAGTGATATATAGAAACCATTCAGAATAAATATAAATTAGGCCTCCAAAACTTAGATCATCTAACAGTCCTCCTATGATAAACAATAAGAGAGGAGGATAAATATTAACTTTTGGAAGGATAAACATAGACCCCATGAAAATAAACACAAACTCTCTAGAGCAAAACATAAACAGGCCAGAATAAATACAAACCTAGAGAATTGCTCTCTATTTTATATGGAATCATATCAGAAAATATAAATTATCTCAAAATAAATATAAATCCTACATAATAAACACAAACTCTCTAAAATAAATACAACTCTATAATGATAAATAGAATTTGCCCATAATAAACACAAACTCCATGATTTTTGGCGGTCAAGTTTGTTTTATTCTAGAATATTTCTATTTATCGTCTCAAAGTTTATACTTATTTTAGAGAATTTATATTTATTATAAGAAGTTTATACTTATTTTGGGATAGTTTATATTTATCCTGGCATGTTCCCATGCATGACAGAGAGCAACTCTTTAGGTTTATATTTATCTTGAGTCTATTTGTGTTTACTCTAGAAGATTTATATTTATTTTTATAAGGTTTGTGTTTATTCTATTAGAAGTTAGTATTTATCCTTCTCTTTTGTTATTTATCAAGGAGAACTCTTGGATGATCCAAGCTTTTGGAGCTAAGTTTGTATTTATTTTGAATGATTTCTATTTATTGCCATAGAGTTTATTTTTATTTTAAAGAGTTTATATTTATTATATGGAGTTTGTATTTATTCTAGGATAATTTATATTTATTTTGATATAATTCCATACAAAACAGAATGCAACTCTCTAGGTTTGTATTTATCTTAAGCCTATTTATTTTTACTATGTGGAGTTCATATTTTATTTTTATGGGATTTATGTTTATGCCATCAGAAGTTAGTATTTATCTTCTTTTCTTATTATTTAGTAAAAGAGAATACTTGGATGATTCAAATTTTGGGGGCCAAGTGTTTATTCTAGATGGTTTTTACTTATCGCTATCGAATTTATGTTTATTTTAAAGAGTTTATATTTATTATGTGGAGTTTATATTTATTTTGGAATAATTTGTATTTATTCTTGTAAATGTTCCATGCAAGATATGGAGCAACTCTCCAGATTTATATTTATCCTGAGCCCTTTTATATTTACTCTGAAGGTTTGTGTTTATTTCTATGTGTTTTGTATTTAATCCATTATAAGTTAGTATTTATCCTCTTCTCTTATTGTTTATCAAGGTGAGACTCTTAGATGATCTAAGTTTTGGGAGTTAAGTTTATGTTTATTCTAAATGATTTATATTTATAGTCGCAAAGTTTATGTTTATTTTATAGAGCTTGTGTTTCTTATATGAAGTTTATATTTATTCTAGGATAGTTTGCATTTATTCTGGCATGATCCCATACAAGATAAAGAGCAACTCTCTATGTTTCTATTTATTTAGAGTATATTTGTATTTACTCTAGAGAGTTTGAGTTTATTTCATTGAGATTTATATTTATTTAATCAGAAGTTAATATTTATCCTTCTCTCTTATTATTTAATAAGGAGAGACCCTTGGATGACTCAAGTTTTGGGGCTGAGTTTGTATTTATTTTGGATTGTTTCTATTTATTACCTTAGAATTTATGTTTATTTTAGAGAGTTTATATTTATTATATAGAGTTTATATTTATTTTGATATTGTTTGTATTTATCCTGGCATGGTTCTGATCGTTGTTGTAGGCAGTCAAAAACAAACCTTAACTCAAATTATATAAATAAGGTGAGTCAGGATCGAATCTACAGAGATCAATGGAATTATGTTTACATTTTAATTAAATTTATTAGAATTTAGTTAAATTATAAACTAAAATATGAAAGAGTGGGAATATGATTGAATTAGAAATAAGAATTCAAATTAAATTAAAACTAATGAGCAAGAGATTAAGAAGTCTTAAGATTTTGATTTAATTTTAATATAATATAAAGTATTCTTTAATATGTAATTATTAAATTATGATTGATCTTCGAGCATAATCTATCTCACTGGATATGGATCGTTGTACCTTGATCCGTCTCTATGTAGCCATAGGCTATTCAAAATCTCAAATTATAAATAAATAATCTATAATCAGATTTCGAGTATAACTTATCTCGTTGAGCACGAATTATATCTTTAGATTACGACTCGTCTCTATGTAGTCATAGATTATTCAAAATCTAAATTATAGTCTAAATAAGAAGCATAATACTTGAAATAATGAAAAAAATTATTCATAAAAAAATCATTACAATCAAGCTTTAATTGCATAAAAAAATTATAAAATATAAATATTAAAAACCTCATCTACTTTCTGAAGATGAAGATTGCTAGTCACGCATGGAACTGCTCCCTTCTTCCTCTCCCTCCTTACAAGGCTTTTGAAGGGTTTTCGAATCTCCAAATTTTTCGAATTTATTCGATGGTTTTAGGTAGAGGCATTGGGCGAGATGAGATTTTCATATTTTTTAGATATGGGACTAATAAGAGATGGTAGGTATTTATTTTAGAATAATTAATAAATATCTCATACAATTTTACTAGTTTTGCAGATACCCCCTGTACTTAAAATTTAAGCAATGTTAACCCTGCATTTAATAAATATTACAATTTGCCCTTTCGACGATCTAATTTGGGTCTGAGGCTCTCACCGGTGATTATGTGGCACTATTTTTGCCATGTTAGTACCTTTTAATCTCACGTTAGTACCCTTTAATCCCATAAATCCCCAAAAAAAAGAGATACTGATCACCTCTATCGTCTCTTATGTGCTTTCCTTCCCTCAGGGGCTTCCCTCCTCCCTACTTTCCTCACCGCCACCTCCCACCAGTCACTGCCGTCGCGTTCCTTCCCATCATCACCAACGTCAGTCTTCCCCTTTGATCTCCCTCTAGGGCTTTCCTTCCCACAGATCTCCGAAAAAGAGAGAGATGAAAAAAAATGAAGGGAAATAAAAAATAAGATGATCACTGCACGGTGAGGATCGATCCGTCAGCGTTTCCTTCAGTGGGGCTACAGAGGCAATGCAGCGGAAGCAGCCATAGGGAGAGCTCGCTGTCAAGGATTATTATCTCTCCTCTACACCACCATCAACAATGAGAATAACTTCAATCAGATCTTAACCATTGGAGGGGCACGAGCTAAGGAGGGGACGGAGGTGATCGGGTGGTCGTCATCGTCCAAAAGCTGGGCACAACAAGCCAAGGAGATGTACTAGCTCAAGCTTGCTCTAGCTCTTCGCCTTTGCCCCAAGTCTAAGGTGGTGTTATAGAGGGTGATTAAAGTCTGGGCCCTGACGATCTTAAACATCTCTTCGAGAGCGTTCATGGTGGTGGCCTTGGGGATCCATCCGATGGTGCTTAAGATGTCTTTTGAAAACATTCTGACTGTAGAAGGTGATGTCAAGGAGGAACCAGGTGGTGGTGGTGCCGAGAAGGTGGAGGCCATGGTGAGCTATGAATTCTCTAGAGAAGAGGCCGAAGCTATTGGCTCATTCATCAATCATCCGATCGACCTTGGTCTGTCCCTCTTCAAGCTAGACTTGAAGTACCTTGGACATGTCGGCGGCCACCTGCTTGGCGTTCCTAGTGACGAGGGTGGTGTAGCGGGCAGTCTCTGGTATCTTTATCTATCAGTAGTACATGAGCACCGTCGGAATGGCACCGAACATGAGAACTATGCACCAGATGAAGTGGGCCTGGGGGATGGTGGAGGCTACGACATCGACGGCATAGGAGGGGCAGAAAAGCAGTGCTTGAAGGCGGTGGAGACAATGATGGCGACCATGCCACCTACGAGGATGCTGATGCCCAACATGGCAAAGACGGCAGTGATGAAGGCCCTACCGGTCTTCTTATTAGCATACTCAGACATGATGGTGGCGGAGAGTGGATAGTCACCGTCGATGCCGAAGCCAAGCTAGAAGAGGAAGAAGCAGAGGGTGGCCATGACGGACTTGAGGGTGTGGTCCAAGGAGACATCGGAGGTGATGGAGGCAACAACCATGAGTAAGAAGGTCATGCCGTAGACACGCTTGCGTCCATCTTGTCTCCAAGCCACCTGAAGAAGAGTTGGCCGGAGAGGGTGCCGTAGAAGGCAACACCGTTGATGGCGGCGGAGATGTTGGGGGGGGGGATGAGCTGGGGGTCAAGGAGCCTTCAGCGTGGTAGTAGATGCGATCGAGGAGCTTGGTGATGTGAGAGATGCAGAAGAGGTCATAAGCATCGGTGAAGAAGCCCATACCGATGACTACTATGGCTGTGAAGTGGTACCACTACGTCTTCGCTGCATCCAAAGCGTTCAACACCTGGAGCTGCTCTCTCATCATGGTGAGCCGCTCTTTTCTATGGATAGAGATCGCAGTCATAGAAAGAGTAAGAGTGAGAATTTGTGAGAGAGAAAAGGGGATGAGAAGGAGAGCGAGGGAGAACAGATTAGGGTGGGGAGAGGGCTATTAATGGCGAGAAGTTTGATGCCAAATTAGGAGAGAGCCAAATCAGACAGATAAAATCGACTTTCTAACCACATAAGCCATCTACGGCAAAAATAGTGCTACATAATCGTTGGCAGGAGCCTCAAATCCAAATTGGATCGTCGGAATGGCAAATTACAATATTTATTAAATGTAGGATTGATATTGCTGCAATTTTAAGTGTAGAAGGATATCTGCAAAACTAATGAAAACATAGAAGATTATTTATTAATTATCTTTATTTATTTAAAACTTTGAAAGATCTCAAGCCCGTGCACAAAGAGCCGTATCCGCTCATGAGCGCACCGCTCGCCAGCTCCCATGACGCATGAAAACTGCACGAAACCATTTGGGCCTTCCCGCATCCAACGCCCACTGTGAACCGTGAACCAGCTCGCCACCTTCTTTGGATTTTCCGCGTCTACACATAGAGCCCAAGCGGCAGCAAAGCTCCCAGCTCACGCAAGAGCCAAAAGCCTTCTATTAGCTTCCAAAGAAAACCCCTCCATGGGCCCCAAGCCATTTAAAGTCCATTTATTTTTCTATTTTTTTTTATTCATTAAGTTTCTGCTATGCATCCATATATCTTCACATATCATATACGTAACAGGTCTGAATTTGAACTCAAATTTCATCTGCACGTGTTGAAGGATCGTTGCTTGTTGATTTACAATTAATTTTATAATTAATTATTTTAAAAAATATAAAAATATCAAATACTAAATAATAATGATTAAATAATAAAATTTTAATACTTTTTATGTCGCATTTAATGCACCGATCACACCTTCCAACTTGAACTTTGCTCATCTTCAAGTAAGAAAGGATTTAGAGCTAAGTACCATTTAGCTTTGAGTTTCGAATTTTATCAGGTAATTTTCAAAAGGAGGCCATGGATGTTCGATAGAGCGTAAGTGAGATATGTTATTGAGATATTAGTACTTAACCAATATGAAAATTAAATGAAGAACATTGAACCTTTTTTGAACTTTTTCTAAATTGCCCCTATCTTTATCTCTAAATCATCCAACTTTCATATGAACAAGTATATTGTTACCTCCGTCCTTCATTTATTAATTTTTTCTTTCTTTTTTAACATTGTACTGCTATTGAGTGTTTTAACCTCTTAAGCTTTCTGTCTGATCCATATAGCGAGTTTTCAGTCAATAATTTTTAAATCAGATGGCTTTAAGACACTAGATATAAAATATCCCTTGGACTTGCTTGAATCAAATACACTACGAGTTAAAACTAGCTTTATAATAGAGCTTCTTTGTCTTCACACCTTTTGATGCGAAACTCAATGCTAATTTAGGTAAAGAGGCTCAATTACTCAGCATGAAGCTCTTAAAAATTTTTTTTATAAAATACTTTATTTTATGAAGAAATATATAGTTACCCTACACAAGTCCATAGAAAATAAACTCTTCTTTAATGCTAGTAGGAAGAATTAGAAGTGCTCACAGAAAAAATATTTATATTCTATACTTAACTCTTTATTAGATTTCTTAATACTTGATCCCTCGATATCTCACAAACTCTCTGATCTATACATCAATTTATTTTTAAAAAAAATACTTGATTCAACTCAATTTTTTAGCATAATTAGGTGCCTAAACTCTAAATACTAACTTATTCAAGGGCTTTTAATTTTTTTTTATTATTATTCTCTCTCCAATTTAATCGATATTGTCCTTAATGGAGTAGAAAAATAAAGGGTGACAGACAAAGAGAAAAAAAGAGAGATATTACCTGATCCAGATATGTACTTGGCTCAGCATGGCCTTCATAATTCCACTCGAAGTCCTTTCAAAATTGGTTCTCTCTCCAACTTAGTCCTAAACTTAGAAAGAAGGTAAGCTAAAAAAAATCAAATATAAATGCTGGTTGCCTCCTAAAAAGCATTAAATTTAAAATTTCAATCAAACTTTTATTAAGACTACTTCTAAGAAATTGGATTGTCTCCTAACAAGCGCTAAGTTTAAAGTCTTCAGCTAGATTTCATAATTCTACCTATCCCATGTCAAATATTAAATTGATAAATTTCAATAGTTTTGGATTGCCAATCTCAGAAAGATGGCTTGTGATCTCTTTATTTATAGATTTCATCGACTTGTTGCCAATTTCGAGAAGATAGTTTGCGACCCTATTCTTAAACCCTTATTTGTTGAAAATTTTTTCTATTTATTCTTCTAAAATGCTCATGAATTGAGTTTTTTGGTTAAGAATAGAGTCCAATGCAATGGGTATCAAAAGGGTGTCATTCGGTTCTACATATGTGTACTCAAGTGTAACCAAAGACGGCTTCAGTTCTGGAGGAGGTGATGATTCTAGAGAGAAAGCTATTGGAGAATGTATTGATTCATATTTCTCAGCCCATGGGAGAGTGGTGCTAAAATTAGATAGCTCTAATAGTGTGTTTGCATTTTCAGTATACCCATCTAGGTCAAAATTGTCTACTCCAAAAGGATCCCAATGTGTATGCACTAGGTCTTGAGAAATAATTTTTGGAGTAGCTTCATTTATTACATTTTTAGGTACATCCAGCTCAAAATAATTTCAGTTTATATATTAGGCTATTCTATGATCTTTTCACTCCTAAGTTTCATCACTTGGATATGCTCTGGAAAGGTTTCATGAGTATTGGAGCTCTCAAGCATATATTGCTCCCTTGGGTTACTTATAGGCTGACTAGATACTTCTCCTTTCTCCCTCTTATTTAGTGCAGCAGCTAATTATCCAATTTGAGTTTCTAACTTGGTTATGGACTGAGTGTGGGAGTGGAGAATTTGAGTGTTCATTTCTAGCCCTTCTAATAGTGGTAAAACTTTCTTCAAATATCGAATTATGGGCACTTGGAGAGGGTTGCTGGACATTTTGATATTGGTATGCTATATAAGTTTCTTCTTAGTAGCTAGGTTCATAATCAACTATTGGTTGTAATGTCCAAAAAAAATTAGATGGTTTCACCAACCCAAATTGTAGGTGTTGGCAAAAGGATTGTGATGAGTAGTCTGGGTTTGGATTCGATAAATTTGCTCATGCACAAACTCCCAGGATCGATATGTGGCTGGACATTCACTAACCAGGTGGTGGGATTCGAACATATGTCACACACATGTAGAGATGAGATAGGAGAGTGTCTATTCAATAGACAATCAATTTTTTGGGATAACTCTTCTACTTTATTGTAGATATCCATCGAGTTTCCAACCTCATCGATTCCACCTCTATTAGATTCATATATACATGGATGTATAAGGGTCATACGTGTAAGAAGAAGGGGTAAAGTACTCTCTCAACTGGCAAAAAGGTTCAGCCTCAATGGGTGCAGCCATATTGCTATCCAATATCAAACCCAGATTTAAGCTTTTTTTAGATTTTTTTAATGATAGAAAAAGACTAAAGAAATTTTAAAGATAAGAACCTAGAGAGTCCTGAATCTAAAGAATAGATGCGAAGAGTTTTATTAGGTTTAATGTTTGTAGGTTAGCAATCAAGTTATGCAATCAATCCTAGCTAAAGATTATCTTAGATCTAGATAGCTCCTAACTGCCAAGGTCATCTTTGAGCACTCCAAGTAAAAGACTAGCCACCCTAGCCAGATAAGTGTAAGGTTGGTGGAGATTCCTCCGTTGCTTTCCTTAGACACCAATTAAAATTGGTCAGATAAACGAACGGAACCAATTAAATAATTATCTTCCTTCAAAATCTTATCCCTGAACTACTTTTCTAGATACCAGTCAAACTGACTAACCCTAATCTGGTCCAACTCTTAGGGTTCCTTGTCCTATTAAGAACGAGCGTAGAATTTTTTTTTCCTCCAAGAAAAGTCAGGAAGGATGCACTGGGGAGGGGGTCACCGTCAGTCAGGAGAAGGCACCGGTGAGGTGGGAAAAAGTTGGGAAGGAGGAGAGCAAGAGGGGATTCGTGGAAAGGAGGAGAACGAGCGTGAAATTTTTTTTTCCTCTGATGGGCTGGGGTGTAGTTTAGCCAGACTATTATCGACGGCAAAGGTGGCTATCGATAATACGATCGGTAATACCCTCTATTTTGCATGTCAGCATATTAGCGACGGTATTTTTCATCGCTAATACCCATCCATCATCGCTAACACTATTAATTTTTTTTTAAAATATTAAATTTTAATATTAATTTTTAAAAAAAAATTAAATAATATTTTTTCAAAATTATTAGCTATGGCATATTATTCCATCACTAGTGCTGTCTCTAATACTATTAAATTTATTTTAATATTAAATTTTTTTTGCTTGATTGTTTTGGAGTGGTTAAAAATTATTATTAAATTTTACTAAATTTTTAGACTTAATTAATTTATGGATTAAGTCTTAATTAATTAAATTAGA
>KE505010.1:80777-96526 GCA_000441515.1 Elaeis oleifera | reverse complement strand
ATATTAAATCATAAATTTTTTTAGATCAAATCTAAATTTTTATAATTTTAAATTAAAATAATTTGATTAAATAAGATTAAATGTAACTAGTTCTTTGTAACTTGCATCACATACAATAATACCTAAGATTTCAAGATCTAAGATTTGTAAAAAGTAAATTTCTCCTTTCATTTTTTTCTTTATGGGATCTCACAGTGGCACCCCTACACGCCATGAAGAGCATCCCATTGAATGGGAGGAGAGGGTCATGAAATTCTACTTATTCCTATGACCGGACGGCCTGGTGATTATCCAATTAGAGTATTTTACTACTCAGAATATCTAATCTAAATAGATAATAATCAGATCTGAAAATAAATTAATTTAGATCTAATCTAAATCATAAATAATCAAATCAAATAAAAAAATCAGATCTAAATTCATATTAATTCACATCAAAAACAACCATGCTCTGATACCAGTTGAAAAAAATATGCGGTAGTGCAGTACATACAATTTAAAATTTATGTAGTGAAAATGAATGATTAAATAATTTAATCCTAATCACATACATAAAATCTAATCTTAAACTACTACATCATGATATTTGATATGAAAAATATGCACTTTAGATCTTTGATATGAAAAACATGCATCAATCTCATCGATGCTGAAAACCTGGATCTAACTATTAAATCTATCATAGGGGTCAAAACAAGTTAGAGATCATTACCAATAAATTTTGATCTTGATCTCCTCTGGTCCAATGATTGGAGAGAATATTCCTCAAGTTGCTCACAGCCACACGATGTCATCTGACCTCTATAGAAAAATCCACACGAAGACTGGCGCAGATCAAAGACTTGGAGATGCTAGTCTGTAAGCAACTTCGACAGCTGATCTCTTCCTTCTTCTATAAATACCTTGAACACTCCAAAGTAGTAGAAGATCTGGAGGAAGAAAAGAGGAGGAGGAGAAGAGTTGTAAAAAATCAAAAAACAACAAAATAATAGATCATGGGACGTCCAAGAGAGAGGACCCCTTTTTATAGACTAGGAATTAGGGTTTTTACAAGGAAGGGCACCAAGAGTCCATGCCAAAACCATCTTTTGGCATCTCAAAAATTTTCAAAAATGACTCTTAGATGTGGAGAAGGATTCTGGTGTCTCACCCACCCAACAACACTCCAAGAAAATAGAAAAAATTTATTAAGGCACCAACAATCTTTCATATATGAAAAATTCTTTTCCTAGTTTACATCTTATCTCTAATTCGGATCGCATTCGAATTAGGTAAGAGATAAGATTATAACTCATCAAATATTGCCACCCACTTATATTGGATCCTCTATCATGACATCAAAAATCACAACCCAAATCCAATTAGGCATGGAGAAATTTGCATGGGTTTAAGAGTGGCGCAGGAGATAAGGATAGAATCCAAGTTGACAAGGACTCTTTCTTTTCAATTCTGATTCTAATCCAAATCAAATTTAGATTGAACCCATTGATAGAAAGAAATCTAATCCAATTAGAAAATCATATATCTCATCAAATTTCTAACCTAATTAAAATTAATCGAGTCAAAATTCTAATCAAATCATGATCAAATTTTTTTGTAATCGGGCTCAATCATATCAAACCCAAATAGAGTCGAACTGAATCCAATTCAATTAGATTTGATCCAAAATTCTTGTTTAATCAAATTGAGTTAATTAGTAATCTAATTACTAATTAATTCTCTATTAATAGTAGAGTCTCACTGAAAGTTTCAGTCCCAATGGGACTCTCCCATAAAGTCCTAGTCCGAGTAAGACTCTTCACCAGAGTCAAAATCTAATTGAACTCTTCAGCCATCTAATCTGATCAAATCTTCTAATGCATATGACCCCATAGGTTCGAACCTAAGTAGTAGTATAGCAACAACTTCCTATATCAATCGATATAACCATCTAGCAATGGTGACCCGACGATCGGATAGGTCGAAGTATTGCAAAGCAACCTTCTAGAACCTACTGGCGTATGGTTACCATATAATTCATCCTTTTGACCCAAATACTCAAGGTGACCTAGGGTTTAACTGATAACTTAATTAGTCGATCACATTATATTTCAACCTTTCAAATCCATCTTATGGATTACTCTGGTCAAGATTTTACTAAATTGAAATACACTGATACATATCTCCTACTAATTCAAAGGGTCAATTCCATCTTGACTCACACACCGACTTGATAAGTACTTGACTGTACCCAATATCCTTCCATCATTGAGTTAGAAACTCAGATGGTCTGGTACTAAAGTACAGTGAGTTGCTTACAAATCACCGTGGTGGTCTCAGATCGGAGGGACACTTATACCCATACCCTTCACAAGCTACTCTTGACAACAGAGTACTTGGCACATGGTTATGTTCGATGCGAATGTATTCTTACATTCCATCTATATGCCATAATAGTATTTCATACTCTTTGGTTAAGAGGACAACCAACTCATATGGCACACAACGACCTACACTTAATATCATTATCGTCCTAGTAATAGCATATCATTTGATCGCGAATATTTTAAAACTTAACGATAAATCTTTCTTTATCGATTAATTATAATTCTAAAGACTTCATTACAATACAGAAGTTCAAAGATGATCAATTTGTAATGAAAATATCAAATAACTTTTATTAATAAAATTTATATATAATTTATAAGATGAGCACAATCATCAACAGACTGATGATTGACTTTGAAATATATTTTCCCACACCATGCACCTACGTAGATCTGAGGAGACCTACAACAGAGCCCTCTGCAAGAGTCCATGGTGATCTGAACTCTTTAGGGGTAGCAAACATCATACTCTAGATCGCTGTGCATCAAGAATCCTACAGCAGCGACCTAGTTTGCGTCTCCTTTACTTCTAGGGACCTGAGATGCACTTCCAGATCTGATCTTTCACTCTCAAGGTCTTAAGAACCAGGGTTAGGGACAAAATACCTTAGGACTATCAGATTTGGACTGAAACCATTGATGAGGAGTCCTTGTTCGATTAAAACTCGATGACAGCATCTTCATACTGTAGCTTTTATCTTGTGTGCTCCATCTTGGCCCCTATACACCTCTGATCTGAACCAAATTAGAGCCCAAACCTCCCCATGAGATCACCTGCTCATTCTCTTAGAAATTAAGATATTAAGATATCCAAAAACTGGAGCTATACCACACAAGAGAGAGTCCAAAATTGGGCAGCATCTTGCATCCGCAACCTTTGTGTTCTACACCTTGTTCTTTTCTCCCAAAATTCTGTTGATACCAAATCTCAAACCCTCCATTCTAGATCTAAAAATATCCTCCTTTAAGCCTCCAACCAATAGAGAAAAAGGGGCATGGAGACCTGGGAGATGGCACCACAAAAAGGTGATGGGGAGCCTCCCTCCTCCTAACCCTAGGACATCTAGGGTTTGAGGGAGGCGCCCCCCCCCCCCACTCTAGGGTTTCTTCCTTGATGCCTAAGGTGGCGTACAAATCAGAGAGAGAGAAAGAGGTTAAGGAAGAAAAGGATTTCTTTGATTCCTTATCAAATTAGGATTACAATGTATATATATATATACCCATATACATGGATCAAAATCCTAGTCCAAAACTCCTTAGGCTAACCCAATCCGAATGCACTCACCCAAATCCATGTACACCCATGATCTAATCATGCACTCAATCCCATGGATCCAAACTTGGCCCATACTTGGATTAGCCCCTATGAGTCCCTCAAACTAGGGCCTCATGATCTTGGAGGGCTGAATCTCCACCTTAGGATCAAACCGATCCTAGCCCTAGGATCCAAACCAGTCCTAGAATCCTGGAGCCAAGCCTATAGCTCCTCTCCTGAGCTCCCAAGACTTGGGAGCACCATACATGTGCTAACACTAAGATAGTTTTTCAGCTCCTCAAATGCGCGCTAGCCTTCTTAGTCTATTGAAATTTTTGGTTGCTTCAGGAATTAGAAGAAGGAAAGGCAACGCTTAGCTGATCTAGAGGCGAATCGATTTAATGCCGCCACTCAACCAATGAGGTGCTAGACCTCCTTTACAGTCCTTGGTGGATTCATCTCTTGTATGGCCCAAATTTTTTTGGGATTGGTTTTGATCCCCTAACTTGACACCATAAATCCTAAGAACTTATCCGAAGTGACTCCAAAAGCACATTTCACAGGGTTCAACTTCAATCAGTATTTTTGAAGAGTGGCAAAGGCTCCATGAGGTCTTCAACATGGGTTCTCGAGGCTCTACTTTTGACGAGCATATCATCCATATAGACCTCTATATTTTTTTGATCTAGTCCTTGAAGATTTTGTTTACGAGGCACTGATAAGTTACACCCACATTCTTTAGGCCAAAGGGCATAATTCTATAACCAAAGAGACCTCGATCAGTAATAAAGATGATTTTCTCCTTATCTTCTAATGCCATTCGGATTTGATCATATTCGAAGAAGATGTCTATGAAAGTAAGGAGTTCGTGTCCCGTTGTGGCATCTACCAACTGATTGATCAGAGATAGCCGATAGCTATTCTTCGAACATGCTTTGTTCAAATCAGTGAAGTTGATGCAGATTCACCACTTGCTATTCGCCTTCTTCACAAAGACCACATTTATGATCCAATCAGGATAAGCCACTTTTCAGACGAAGTCAGCATTGAACAATTTGTATACTTCTTTAGCTATCGTCTTTTGCCACTCAGGTGTGAAGTTTTCTTTTTTGTTTGATGGGTCGATAGGTTGGTTTAACACTCAACCAATGTGTCATTACCGCATGATCGATGCTCGGTATATTGGTTGGGATCCAGAAGAACACGTCTGCATTTCTCTGCAGAAAGAAAACAAGATGTTTTTGTTAGGATTGCCTTTCTCCCATGTGGATCTGAGAAAACCTACGATGGATCTCTTTTCTGCAAGAATCCATAGCGATCCAGACTTTTTAGGAACAGCAACCATTAAGTCCTAGATCTGGGCTTGATTCTAGATACCGCACACATGCCCCCTTCTAGGAAGGGGCATGCATGATGCCTTGGGCGGCATGCAAAACCAAGGAGAGAGGTAGAGAGATAGTGGAATCAAAGGCAAGTCGACTCGGTCCTAGTAAGAGTTAACTCGATTTTCGGACAAAAGCTGCATAGGTCGACTCGATCCCAGTAAGAGTCAACTCAATTTTCGGACAAAAGCTACATAGGATTTTGTTTGGGTCTAAGGTCAGATTTGATCTTAGGGGTCTTAAGGCCTGATTTGAGAAGTCTTAAGGAGGCTAACTCAGGATTTGGACTGAAATTAAGTCCATAGAATGAGAGCATGCAAGACTTGGGCTTGGATGAGTGCTTTCATATATGGATTACCATAGGGAGTTTTGGGCTAGGATTTCGGTCCATGTATATGGGTATATATATATATGTGTACAATATAATCCTAATTTTTGATAGTGGAATCAAAGGAGCTTTTTCTCCCTAATCTCTCTACCTCTTTCCCTGGTTTTGCATGCCACCCAAGGCATCACGCGTGCCCTCCTTCCCTAGAAGGGGGGCGTGCAGTATCTAGAATCAAGTCCGGATCTAGGGCTTGATGGTTGCTATTTCTAAAGAGTCCGAATCATCTTGGATTCTTGTAGAAAAGGGACCCATCGCAGGTTTGTTTAGATCTATGAGGAAGAAAGGCGGTCCTAACAGTTTTTGGTTACCTGATCCAAGTTTGATCCGATCTGAACTGTATGCTCCTTGTTTCCATCATTCAATAAGATTGTCTCAAGGTCTTCCATCGATTCTCCACGTTCTTCAGTCAGTTCATCATGGGCATCTAATCCATTGATGGGATATATCTCAGAAGATCTTACATTGTGGAGCGTGATGGTATAGCACTGTCAGGCTAAGGTCTGATCTTCCTGAACCTCACCAACTCTAAACTCGATTAAAACTTTATCTTCAAATGGTATGTGGACACTACAGCTCGAAGTGCATTAAGTCTGAGACATCCGATGATGGCATTGAAGGCTGATGGTGCCCGAACCACAAAAAATCAATCTATGCCATAGATTGTTGGGAGCTCATCCAGTGACTATCAGTAAAGTAATAACTTCTTCAATAGGTATCACATCATCAGTGAACCCCACAAGGAGAAAATCTAGTTGTCCTAGCCGTTCAAGAGGTATGCCCATTTTGGAGAAAGCATCATAAACAATACATCAGCCAAATTTTATTATCAACTAATATGCGGCATACATCATAGTTTCTGTATTAAGGGATACAACTACCGCATCATTATGTAGGAACTGAACTCTTTGTGCATCTTCTTCAGTAAAATAATGGGCTCTTCAATTCTCTACCTCTTGAAAGGTTCGGTGGTTCTTCTTATCCCACCGGCATGGCACCTCCCAGTTATAGTGTTAATTACTTCAACTGGGGGCTGATCTCTAGAAAGCTCTCCCTATTGTGGTTTTGACTATCGGGGCTCCCTTGTCATTCAGCGCATTGTTCATGCTGGTTCTTGATGAACCTATCCAGATGCCCATAATGAATGAGCTCCTCAATCTCATCTTATAGTTGGATGCATTCGGCCTTGTCATGATCGTGGTCATGGTGGTAGAGATAGTACTTATTTGGATTACGCTGACCCGACCTTGCTTTCATCCTTCTTGCCCTGGGAGATGCTCTCTTATCTCCATCAGCACCTGAGTTCGGAGAGTGGTTAGCAGAGTATAGTCTGTGAATTTTCTTGGTGGAGATGCATGTCGCCCCTTTCGAAGGGACTCTTTTGCTGTTGGTTTCGTGGAGGGGTTCGAGACCTCCAACATCTGGATGGAGACTAAGAGTGCTGTCGATTCTTTCCATGGCCCTCCTTCAATAGGGGCTTCTTGATCTCTTCTTCTTTCTTTTCTTCAACATCCATACCCATCGGGGGCTCACTTTCAAAAGCTTCATCCATCCATGCATATTTCTCTGCCCAAGCCAACATCTCAGTGAAGTCGTAGGGTAGGCCTTCTCCAACAAGTACTGAAGGCCATTCTTTAGCAGTCCGCCCTTCAGGGCGGTCATGGTGACCGACTGATCCAAATAACGAACTTCCAGCATGGCCACATTGAAATGGTCGAGATAAGATCGGAGTGATTCTCCTTCATTCTGCTTGATATTTGTTGTGGATCTGTATCTCGATCTCGACTATGACATCCTCGGTTCCAACTAAGCTATAGGTGATGGACGTCTGACAGATATGTAGATGTGACAGAGGTTGTCGAACACCTTATCAGCAGTGGTTCTCAACTCTTCGGCCTCAGACGATCTATTTTAGATCATCCTCAGCCAACCTATTACAGATCACTTGAAAGTCAATGTGCACTCTATAATCTCCATAACCTCAGCTTTGGATGACCTACAGTAGCTCGTACATAATCGATCTAATTCAGTCAGCAAGAGGAAAGTGCCTGTCTATGGACTTCAGTGCCTCGGCCATGGATGATCTATCGCAGCTCATCCGTCGTCGAGATAATCCCCACATTAGATCCGACCTCCAAATTGAAAAAATCCAGATAGAGTAGAACTCTTCCACGATTGAGTCTCCCATAAAAGAAAATTATCTTCTCCAAATTAATCTATGCAACAAATTCAAAAATCATCAGGACTTCGAGACGGATGCGACTCAAACTCCTCTCCTATAAATTAAGGCTCCGAAATCCTCCAAGATAGACAATCGACTCCTCACTCTCTCCTCTCATTGTTCTCCAATCTCCTAACTTGAGCATTGGAGTATCTTCACCGGAGAATGCCATCCCCAGTGAGGACTTGTTTTGTAGGTGTTTGGAAGAAGCTCCAGCTATGATTTCACCTCGGCCACATCAACCTCAACGACCGACCTCAGGCGAAGAGATCAGCAACAATATTTGGTGCTAGAGGAAGGACCCTCGATCGATTTTGAGGTCCCATTTTGAGAGGAGAGAACTCACCACCAGCCACCATGAGGATGCAAAGGGGTGCATCAAATGCAGTGCAACACTCCAATGACTGACAGGTCAACAATATGTAGCTGACCAATGCACCATCACCATTGATCCAGAATCCACCAGTAGCACCAGCAATCTCCCAAGATCAATACAACAGTCTCATTCAACAGGTGCAGGCACTTTCAGTCGCAGTCAGGGGAATGCAATAGAACAGCGAACCTCATCTGACTCCTGAAGATCCATAGCCAGCTAAAGGGAGATCGATAGATCAGCCTCCCTATAGCCCAAGGGTCAGGCCAGTCATCAGAGTCGACCCAATAGTCCATCT
Source organism: Elaeis oleifera (assembly GCA_000441515.1). Classification (NCBI taxonomy): domain Eukaryota; kingdom Viridiplantae; phylum Streptophyta; class Magnoliopsida; order Arecales; family Arecaceae; genus Elaeis; species Elaeis oleifera. The sequence continues at coordinate 88,246 of KE505010.1, read as the reverse complement.
CATCAGTGGCTCAGACGGTCTCCTACTCCGATCTCTAGAAGGGACTCTATCCTGGGTCATGCTTCTCCTCGGTGCTGACCAACCTAGGAGGATGATATGAAAAGGAGGTTTCAGGAGATGCAGCAATGGATCGATGCTCTCCAGGCCCTGAAGCAGCTGAATGATGATCTGGGTTCAACATCGACCACCATTAACTCGAAAAATAATGAATGAGCCCCTCCTCCTTAGTTCAAAATGCTTCAGATGGAACCTTATGATGGATCTACTGACCCAATAGATGACCTAGAGAATTTTCGATCTCTGATGCTTCTACAGGAGGCCAATGATGCGACTCTCTATTGAGCTTTTTCTTCAATTCTGAGGAAGGCAGCTCGTCATTGGTACTCCAATTTGCAGTTGAACTCCATAGATTCTTTCTATCAGCTAAGTCGGCTCTTCATCGCACACTTCATCAGTGTCGCCGATAGCGATGTAACTTGGACTTTCTCGTTAGCATCAAGCAGAGGGAGAACGAGTCTCTTCGAGACTACATAAGCTAATTCAATGCTGCAACTTTGAAAGTTCAAAATTTGGATCAGTCTGTGGCGATGACCGCATTAAAGGTCAGGCTTCAACAAAATGACCTCCTCTTCTTGCTCAATCTGAACTACTCAAAGGACTTTACCAAAATATTGGAGCGGATAGAGAACTATGCTCAAATCGAGGAAGCTTGGGATCGACAAGGGGAGAACCTCGGTAGGGGATCACAGCAGAATGCTAGGCAGGAGAAGAAAGACCATCAATGAGTGTAGCATCGACGTGCAGATAGTGAAAGCCACTGGGCCGTGCCTGGCATGGCCCGACCCAGGCCCACCAAGCTTGAGGCTAAACGAGTCGTGCCTGACATGGCTCGATTAGCATCAGGCCCCAGCCCAACACGGCCCTAGGCCCAGTGGGTGGCAAGTCGTGCCTGGCACGGCTCGTTGGCCCACAGGTCTTTTTTAAAAAAAAATTGCAAATTTGTCATGCTAGGCACGGCCTATTTCTATCCATTACGGTCCGTGCCAGGCACGGCCCATTTCAGTCTGTGCCAGGCACGGCCCGTTTCGATCCGTTACGAGCGTGGGGTGTAGGTGCAGCAGTCGGAGGAGGGCGGAGGGGTTCCAAGAGGTGGCTTTGGCACAGACGAACATCGGGCTCGAGGAGAGGAGAGGGAGGGTGGTGGTCGTGCAGAGCCAGAGGCGGACGGCAGGTATGGCACGGACGATGACAGGATGGGGCCGCGGTGGGTGCAACGCGGATAGCCATGGTGGGTGCCTTACGAGGGGAGAGGGAGGGGTGGGTAGAGGATGTTCCGGGGGGTAGCTTTGGCGCAGATGGACGTCGGGGCTCGAGGGGAGGGGAGGGAGGGTGGTGGTCGCATGGAGCCAGAGGCGGACGGTGGGTACGGCACAGACGATAGTGGGGCAGGGCTGCAATGAGTGCAGCATGGACGATCGCTCCCCCCCTCGAAACCCCCTCCGCCCTCTCTCGACCGCTGCGCCCGCACCCCACACCCACACCCCACACCCCAAATGGGTCGTGCCATGGCACGGCCCGTTTCAAGGGGACCTGGGTAGCATACGGGCCGTGCCATGCCTGGTCCATAGGTCATGCCAGTCCAAGCCCTTATTGACCATGCCGGGCCTTGGACGCGGGCCAAAAAATCCCAACCCAGCCCAGCTCCCCTCTTATGGGCCGTGCCAGGTACGGCATGGCACTATATCTGACGGGCTATGCCTGGCACGATCCATCTCGTGCTGGACCGGATCGTGTCATAGGCAGCCCGACCCGTTGCCCATCTCTACTTGTAGAGCCAAAGCCTCGTCGCTCTCAAACTCCACCTCAGAACAACCGACCTAGGTCCCCTACAGTACCACACTGATCTTGGACTCACCCACGGAGGTTTCATTATTTCACTCAACTGAACACCCCCCGAGCCCACATTCTTATGGAAATAGAGCGGTAAGAAGAGCTCCCCGATCGAAGAGGATGCTCGCTCCGGCACGAGCAAAGAATTCGAAGAAGTATTGCAGATACCACAGGGATCATGGGCATGATACAGAGGAATGCTGGCAGCTCATGGAAGAGATAGAAGCACTCATTCGATGTAAACACCTTTGTCGGTATGCGCTGGTAGATCCTGAGGAACCAACGCGATGAACCTCCTCGACAGGAAGATCCCCATAGAGACCAACCAGTAACAGGGAGATTCGTGTATTCTCTAGGGGCAACTCGACCATTGTACCTCAGATCTGGGTCGAGCTGAAGATAAGGAGCCGAAGAAAATGAAGGTCGGCGACGAAGTTACTTTCTCTGAAGCCGACCTGGATGGAATAAAGTATCCACATGATGACCCTATGGTTTTTTCTTAAATATTGCTAATTATAATGTACGTCGAGTCCTAGTCGATAATGGAAGTTCAGTTGATATTTTATTTTATGATACTTTTGTTTATATGAACTTGAGTTCTGAGCTGCTGGCAAAGAGGAACACATCTCTGATCAAATTCTTGGATAGTCCTATCCCCATAGAAGGGACTGTTTCGCTGACCATGATAGCTGGACGAACTCCAAAACAGGCGGTTGTCAAAGTAAATATTTTGTAGTCAAGACCCCATCTATGTACAATGTCATCCTAGGTCGGTCTAGATTGAACACTCTCTATGCTATTGTATCGACCTACCACCTGATGGTGAAATTCCCTACTCCACATGTCAATGAGCTCTGAGGAAGTCAACAGCTCATGAAAGAATGCTATATGGTGACTTTGCATGGGACAGCACCTACAAAATAGTCGATGGATAAGCTGGATGTACAGGATGAGCTAACCAACAAAGAGGTCATCTGGTAGAAGATCTTATCCCAGTAATGATAGATGAGGATTCGAGCAAAGTGGTGAAGATCGGCTTGAATTTATATGAAGAGGATCGTCAACACCTCAGCTCCTTCTTACGTGCTAATGCAGACGTATTTGCTTAGTTAGCCTCTGATATGCCCAGCATCGATCTGGAGGTCATAGTTCATCAACTCAATGTAGACACAAAACATCATCCGGTCAGACAAAAAAAGTGTAGCTTTGCTCCCGAGTGACAAAAGACTATTCGAGATGAGGTGGACAAGCTTTTAAGGTAGGGTTAGTGCGAGAAGTTTACTTTCCAAAATAATTAGCCAATGTTGTCCTAGTTAAAAAAGCTAATGTAAAATGGTGTGCTTGCATTGACTACACCGACATTAATAAGGCATGCCCAAAGGATAGCTACCCACTACCCTGCATTGATCAACTGATGGATGCGACTTCGGGGCATCAGTTTTTATCATTCATGGATGTATTCTTTGGATCCAACTAGATTCGAATGGCCCCCGAGGATGAGGAGAAGACCTCTTTTGTTACTGACCAGGATCTTTTTTGCTACAGAATCATACCGTTCGGCCTAAAGAATGCAGGTGTGATCTACCAACGGCTCGTCAATAAGATCTTCAAGTAGCAAATTGACAGAAACATAATGGTGTACATCGATGACATATTTGTCAAAAGTAGAGCTATCAAGCATCATATTATCGATCTTGAAGAGACGTTTACTATGCTGCGACATTTTCAAATGAAACTTAACCCCAGCAAGTGCACATTCGATGTCATCTCTGATAAATTCCTCAGTTTCATGGTGTCTCAACAGGGGATTGAAGCAAATCTAAAAAAAATCCAAAGCTCTCCAAAAAATGAAGCCTTCGAGAATGATCAAAGAAGTATAATGCCTAACTGAGAGAATCACAACTCTGAACAGATTCCTCTCAAGGTCGGCCAAAAGGAGTCTTCCTTTCTTTAAAGCTCTTAAACAGTAAAGAACTTTCAATGGTTGGATGATTGCCAAGCAGCATTTGATGACCCAGAAAGATATCTCGGCTCACCTCCCCTCCTCAGCAAGCTTGAACCTGAAGAAGTACTATATTTGTATCTTATCGTCTCACCCTCAACAATCCGCTCAGTTCTCGTCCGGCAAGAGGCCAAGGTGCAGAAGCCAATCTATTATATTGGCTGAGTACTTCATGATGTCGAGACCAGATACACGAGATTTGAGAAGGTAGCCTATGCTCTCATGATATCTTCAAAAGAGCTACCTCCATACTTCAAGCACACACCATTGCCATCCTCATCAACCAGCACATAAGATCAATACTTTATCGGTCCAATACTTTAGGATGACTAGCTAAGTGGGCTGTTGAGCTAGAAGAATTCAATATCAAATATTTACCTCGATCGTCCATCGAAGCTTAAGCTTTGACCGACTTCATCCTAGAGTGCACCGTCCCAGATGAGGAACAGAACAATGAGGAGGCAGCTTCGATGACTGACGAATGCTGCATTTTCTACGTAGATGGCTCCTCAGACACCATAGGTTCAAGAGCAGAGTTGATCTTAACAAGTTCGGATAGAGTGGTCGCAGAGTATGCCTTGCGCTTTGAATTTTCACTTCCAACAATGAAGCCGAATATGAGGCACTGCTGATCAGGTTAAGAATGGCAAAGGATTTGAGGGTCGGCACCTTAGGGTTCACAAATTCATAGCTTATCGTTGGCCAAGTTTAGGGAGAGTATAAAGCTCGGGAGCCAAACATGATAAAGTATCTACAAAAGGTCAAAGATCTTGCTTCTATCTTCGTCACCATGTGTATCCAACAAATACCGAAAGCGAAGAATATGTGAGCCGATCTTCTCTCAAAACTCGCAACAGTAGGTGTGACTGACCTAAAAAGAAGCTTCTATCTTGAAACCCTTGAGAAGCTAAGCATTGAAGAGACCGCTATGATGCAAACAGATCCTAAGCCGAGCTAGATAGATCCTATTTTACATTATTTATAGGATGGGGTGTTACCTGCCAATCGAGATGAAACCAAGAAGTTAAGGTACTTTGCACCTGGAAACCTCATCTACGATGGAAGATTGTACAAAAGGTCCTTTACCTTGCCCTTACTCCGATGCCTTTGTCCCTTAGAAGTCGAATACATCCTACGAGAAGTCCACAAGAAAATCTGTGGCAATCACTTAGGAGGCAAGATCCTTGCTCATAAGGTGCTACGACAGGAATACTTTTAGCCAACCATGCAAAGAGATGCTGCTGACTTGGTGAACAAGTGTGACCAGTGCCAGAGGACTTCAAATATCCAACGCTGACCTTCAATCTCTTTGGCGTCGATCATTATGCCCTAGCCCTTCGCTCAATGGAGAATGAAAATCCTTAAACCCTTCCCCATCACGATGGTACAGAAGAAATTCTTGCTTGTCACAATCGACTATTTCACCAAATGGATGGAAGCAGAAGCATTGGCAACCATCACTGAAGCAAAGGTCTGCGATTTTGTTTAGAAGTCGATCATCTGTCGTTTTGGCTTACCACGGGCCATCATCACCAATAATGGGCGTCAGTTCAACAATTCAAAGTTCACAGGATTCTACAATAGGCTGGGCATCTCCCATAGGCTAATTTTGGTAGCTCATCCTCAGAGTAATGGTAAAGTCGAAGTGACAAATAGGACCCTACTATAAGGGCTAAAGGCTCAGCTAGGTTAGGCTAAAAGGTTGTGGGTCGAAGAGCTATATCATGTGTTCTAGGCGTATCGGACAACCCAACGGGTTCTTATAGGAGAAACTCCCTTCAAGCTAGCTTTTGGAACCAAAATCATCATACCTCTCGAAATCGGCATGCCCACACTACAGGTGGAGAAGTTCGAGAGAGATAGCAATTCCATTGGGCTGAAAGCAAACCTAGATTTGCTGAAGAAACTCAGAAGCGAGCACGAATTTGGATGGCCAAGTATCAATAGTGAGTAGCCTAGTACTACAACTCCTGAGTCAAAGGAAAGTCATTTGTGACTGGACAATTAGTTCTCTGCTGAGCTGAAGTATCTTGTTTGAATGAACGATCGAAGCTTGCACCGAACTAGAAAGGCTCATACCACATCGCTGAAATAGTTCGATCGGGAGTCTATCGCCTTTGTCGACTTAATGGAACTCCGATCTCCAAGATCTGAAATATCGATAATTTATGTATCTTCCACCCTTAAATTATAATTTTTATTAATAATAAGGATTTCTTTATCGAATGGTGTTTCTACAAACATACACTCCTCGTCCACGGATGAGGTGCGGAACGTGCTCTCCATGTTCTCCATGCAGATCTCTGGCTCATGCACTCCTCGGTTATGATCGAGGAGCGGTATGAGTCTCCATGCGATTCTCCAGCTCGCACGCTCTTCGATCATGATTGAGGAGCGGTACACATCTCCATGCGATTCTCCAGCTCGTGCGCTCCTTAGCCATGGTTGAGGAGTGACATGCATCTCCATGTGGCTCTCTAGCTCGCGCACTCCTCGGCTACGGTGGAGGAGCAGTATGTATCTCTGATCAATGCATTAAATATGGCACAAAAAGTATTACAATATTAAATATTTAATTTTATTATTTTATATTTGATAATTATTATTTTTAAAAAATTATTAGTCATGAAGATTTAATCACATTAAGCACAATTAAGTCTAAATTCAAGCTCAATTTCATCACATACATAGCAAGAAATATTGAAAATGGAGAACAAGTCAAGAAGCCCAAAAATCAGCCAAAAATCAGTCCAAAAAATCTATTCTAAAGCCTTTGATATACGATGGACCAGTCGCTCGATCCACAGAATTTGGGTCGCGGTCCACAGCATAGGATCCTGATCTTTGTCACGATCCACAAAGGGAGGAAACAATTTTGTGTTGATCAATGTTTGGCACTTGAGCTTACACGACATCAGACGGCTGAGGATGCACGATCCCATATCCAGCGGTAGTGGCCCACATCTGTTACGTGATCCAATGGCTCCAAGCAATTCTTTGACTTGATCGGATGGTCCTGGTTGGTTACCGATGAGAGAACTGAAATAGAAGTAATTTTTTGGCACGATCCGACAGTCCAGAACACATCAATCACAAGATCCAACGGTTGACATTGATCCTGATGTGATTTAGGACTGTTTGAGGCTTGATCTGGGCTGTTTGATGCTGATGCGATGGCCAGAAGCCTGAGACACACGATGGACATGGAGCAGAGAGCTTTGATGCTGGATTTGTACCTTAGAAGCTAATTATTGACTGACACATTATGTAATTCTAGAACCTAAACTTATACTTGTAATCTTTTTATTATCAATAAAGATTTTTCATTCCAATCATATTTGTGTTCATGATTTGTTCTAAAATTAACAAAAAAAATTTTTGTATATTCTTAAAGAGTTAAGAATTTAAAATATATATTAATTAATGATTAATTTTAAATACTCTCGATTAAAAGATCATCATAGAGGACAGTAATCAATCTATTTAAGATCGGTGTATGATTCACTTTCCTTGTAGGTAGATGAGTCTTGAATCTACGGTGTAGAGACACTAGGGTGAAGGTATAGGTGGTTGTTAG
>KE505010.1:50174-72615 GCA_000441515.1 Elaeis oleifera | reverse complement strand
TCACACAACTACAGCATCGAGACAATCACTAATGATTGAATAAAATTTAAATGATCCCTCATATGGTCACGTTCAGTGCTAGTTATTCTCTAACAACCACCCACACTCATTGTCATGTGTCTCTATACAGTATATTAGAGATCTATCTATCCCGAAGAAAGTGATTTGTGTGCCAGTCTATTCAGATCTGTCACCATCCTCATGATGATCCTATGACTGAAAGCCTTTAGGAATGAAATACATGTCTCTAATTCTCAACACTTTGAGAGTATGTATCGAAACTAAATCCATGGATGATTCAAGGACACATTACACTTGAATGAAAAAAAAATTATCTTTTAATTGATCATATCAATATATTAAGTATAAAATTGTGTCTTAGATTAATTATAATGTGTCAGCCATATTGTCATTCGAAAATGATTGATTCCTACTTCTCATCGTCAAAAAAATAACTTAAAACAGATGAATGGCCTCCGTGGTATTTAATATAGGTCAGATACTGAACTCTATCACAATAAAGCAGCCAAACTATGGGCCTTGTGGACACAGTGATGAAGAAAAAGACTTTCATTAAAGAGAAACTTCTCAAGGATGGTTGGTCCATTACAAAATACCTCAGTACACATCGAGATTGATAAAAAAATCGACCAAATATTAAGCTTGGACATGCCCGAGCTAAGATACAAAATAAAAAACACTTAAGCCCATTTAGGGGGCAGAGGATTCGTCAGCCTTGGTGCGGTCGGAGAGAACAATGATGGCCAGAAGTGGAGCTGGCACCGCCTCTTCGGCTGTCCGATCTTTCCACTCCAGACTGAAGAGGTCTTCGACTCATAGGCCCTCATCTCTGACCTCACCAACTTTCTCCTCACCGTCTGACTCCAAGAGGTCGAGGTTGAGATCAGGAAAGCAATTCCTAATCTTCTCTTTGAAGTCTTCCACCCCTGCATATTTGAAAGCGAGGCAAATCCTGACATAATGGCCAGGAGTTCGGTTGAAGACTTGAAAGCCTCAATCAAGGCAACCTTGGCAGCCTTCAGCTCCCCTAATGCTTCTTCTTCTCGACTGATAGCCGAGCTTCAGTTTCAGCCTGAGCTTTGGATAGCTCGGACTCCAGTCGCTTCAATTCTTCCTCCAGTGACTTGGCCTTCTCCTCAGCCTTCAGTTTATATAGTTCAGCATCGTCCGCCCTTCTACTAGCCTGGGCAACCTTTTCTTTGGCCTCTTTCGAGATGCGCCAAGCTTCACGGACTGCCTCCGAGAAATGGTCGAAGTGGTGGATGAGATAAAAAAAATCAGTTAAGAAAATATCAAAAAAAAAGAGCCGAGGAAGGTCAATAGATTGTCACTTACCTAGAGAAGAAAGTCCCATGAATCCTAAATTCAGAATGCCCCACCCTCAGAGTTGAAGGCCTCAACGTCGGCCGACAGCAAGGCCAACCTAAGCAGAGATCAGGCGAGCCGATAATCGTCAATGGCCTTCCTGGTGTCTGAGGCCTCAGCATCCGATAGAACTTTCAACGAAGGGGACACCTCGATCGATAGATTGGTCGAACGAGAAGACATACGCACCAAAATTCAGAGAGTGTCCGAACCTCACTGCGATGAAGATGCAGAAGGCCAGGAGGAAGGTTCCCCCAGTTCTACAAATTGGAGCGGCACCACTGCCCTTGCTAGTGCCGAAGATTCCTTCCTTGGAGTGCTGCTGGGCCCCGAGGAACCCCAGCCGTGGTTGGCAAGCACGGCCTTAGTCCGGCCATGCTTTGGAGTAGGGGTTGCACTTGACTTCTTCCTCTTTGTAGTAGCCCGACGAATAGACTCTAGCTCTGCAGGATTTGTTGCTGCATGAAAGACGATGTTAGCCAAAAAAAAAAGAAAAAGCACCGACCTAAAGAAGAACATAAAAAGAACTTACTCTTTGGGTCGGTCAGACTCAACCCGATCTTGAACAAATTTTTGGTAAGAAACTTGATCAACGAAGGGGGAGTATGACTGAAGATTTGCTTCAACACTTTTTCCTTAGTGACTAACAAAATTGGAGCTCTGACCGCCGACCTATGAGGTCGACCCCACGACATGCTGAAGTCCTAGGATTGCTCAATGGAGATAAAAAAGAAGTGCTCCTTCGAGTTATGCACTGAAGAAGGAGCACCTTAGAAGAGATGAAGTCTTCTTCGAAGAGAGGCGTACCACCATCCGATCTCTATAGGATGCTCCTTCAGTGTGAAGCAAGCCCGAAGAAGATAGAAGATTGGTTCGACCTCGGAGAGAATGTAGTGGGTAAAGAAACCTAAGATCTGATGCCATGAGTTCGGCACGATGCTATAAAAGCTTATTCTATATAAATTAAGAAAATCCATGATGACAAAGTGGAAGGGCAGTCGAAGATCAACCTTTAAGGATTCCTCATAAAGGCCTCTCGATCCCGATAAGGAAGAGCTATCCATTCTTCGAAAACGACGACCTCCAGCCTGAACTCGATTGGGACTTGATATTTTATTTTAATAATCTCCAAATCCTTAGGAGTGAGGATGGAGTCTACTCTAAATGGATCGAAGTCCAAAACTTCGGATCTATCCAAAAAATAAGCTACCTCAGACTCTGGGTCTACATCCCTAACGTCATCACCCGAGCTCCAGGTGGAGGAGGATGAACTAGACTCACTCATAGTTGGAAAGTAAGGAACTAACCTAAAAGATGAAATGGCTGAGCAATCAAAGGACGAAGAACGACTGTAGCTCAACTTTATCCGAGCAACTGGACAGAGTCCCCAAGTGCCAAAGCTCCCCCCTCTGAATAGTGGAAGCAATAAAATAAAGTTACCACGGCCTTATTTATAGAAGTCCAGAATGGCTCCAATCTACTATCAATTTATCTTTCCAACTGATGCTCAACAAATGGCAGCCTCTGATTGGTCAGAACATGGCTCCCACAAATTCGAGAAATCAATAGTCCAGATTCGAAGATGGTTCATCTCAGATAGCTGATCTTCGACACATGTCAATGGAGGATAGCTTGACGAGATCAGGTCAGCCTCGACCTTGGATTGGTACTCTCTTCGATCGAGCTATAGGTAGCTCGACCTCGAGAGTGGAGGCATCTATTGTGGATTTATACCTCGATCTCGGCTATGACATTCTCGATTTCGATCAAACTATAGGTGATGGATGTCTAACAGATATGCAGATGTGATAGAGGCTGTCGGACACCCCATTAGCAGCAGTTCTTAACTCTTCGATCTTGAACGATCTATTTTAGATCATTCTCGATCGATCTATTCCAAATCACTTGAAGGTCAACGTGCACTCTACAGTCTCCATAACCTCGATTTTGGATGACCTACAATAACTCATACATAATCGACTTATTTTAGCCAGCAAGAGGATAAGCGTCTGCTCCACAGACTCCAATACCTCAGCCACGGACGATCTATCACAGCTCATCTATCGTCGAGCTAATCCCCACATCAGATCTGGTCCTCCAAATTGGAAAAGTTTAGATAGAGTAGAACTCTTCCATGATTGAGTCTCCTATTAAAGAAAATATCTTCTCTGAATTAATCTGTGCGACAAATCTGAAAATCATCAGGACTCCGAGATGGATACGACTCAAACTCCTCTCCTATAATTAAGACTCTGGGATCCTTCAAGATAGGTAATCGACACCTTGCTCTCTCCTCTCATTATTCTCCAATCTCCTAACTTGAAGGTCGGAGAGTCTTTATTGGAGAACGTCACAACTGGTAAGAACTTATTTTGTAGGTGTTCGGACGAAGCTCCAACTACGATTTCACCTCGGCCACATCAACCTCGATGACTGACCTCAGGCGGGGAGATCGGCAGCAACAATATTAATCCACGATCTGATCCTTTATGCTGCCTCTTGCTGTTGAGGAAATAAATCATGAACAAGTGACTCATTTAGTCAAATGAGTGGATGGTCATGGGCTTCAAGCTTGAGTACTAGTGCTGGGCCATATCCTTTAAAGTGGATGAGAAGGCTCGGCATAGGGTAGCATCGATGGCCCCATGGAGAAGTATCATGACTTTGAAGCTTTCCAAGTGATCTATGGGATCGGTAACCCGATCGTAGCTCTCCAACTGTGATATCTTGAAATGATTGGAGAGCAGTTCTTACATGTACATGATCTAGATGCTAAACGGCGGATCGGTGTTATAGTCATCATTTTATACCAGAGCTTGTATGAAGGGCTTCGATCCGCTGATTCATGTCCCGAAGCTTACGGTCAATTTCTACTTCTCGGATGGTATAGGCTTCTAAATGCAATGAGTGGGATCGGCCTGGGGTGGAGTCATGTCCAGAGCGAGGACTTGAGGATTGCCACATCCTGCGCTCTGGCACTCGGGGGTGGCTTTGGTGAGTTTGTCCTCCCAACTTCAGGCCTTGCGAAGGGATCTGAGGTTGTTCTAGTGGTGGAGCGACCTACGGTGTGGGATTATTTTGCTGTATTATTTGGATAGCAACGGTCAATTCTGAACCTATCGAACCAGCAAGTTGAACTGCTTTACACTGATCACCGCTCCCAGTTGAGGAAGCAGGGGCGGAGCCTCCGAAGGCGACGCCTGAGCTTGCTGATTAGTAAAATTCTCCATCGATCGGGAGTTGGCAGCATTGGAATGGTGGGAGGAGACTCTTTTGCACGGCGCCATGGTGTGGACCTCTCATTCCTTCTCAAAAATGAGTTTCAAGTGCTTTTCCTCCAGCGTCAATCTGTTGCTATAAATTTCTGACCTTGATCAGAGAGGTTGGAGTCGACTAGAGATCGCGGGCACAATGAGACCTGTAAAACAAGTCTTGGTCAGAATTGGCTCCGACGGAGATCCTCTAACGACTAAGTCAAGAAGCTAGAACAGATGAGAAGAAGTGCGAGAGAATGACAAGGTGCGAATATACTTATCTAGAGGGTCCCTTTTGACCTTTGTTTATAGAGGGACAAGAGCCATGGGGGAAAGTGATGGGGGACCATTCTAGCCTTTCTGACCATCCCACTCCATGATGTTCGATCTGAATTTTAATGGCAAACGTCACCTTATCCGATGCACAGTCAACTGCTCTCAAGGGGGCGTGATATGATGTAACCTCATCTGATGCGCAGCCAGCCGTTGAAGTGGCATAGTCAGACATGGAGTGACGTGACTTGATGGGACTACATGAGGGTCAGTCTTTCCAAATATAGCAACAAGCAATAGAAGGAAATGCAACCTATGGCTGGAGGTGAGGATTGGAGAGAGATCCTTCGATCGAAGATGATGCTGGAGCCGAGATCTTCCTAGATCGGTGTCTGATGTCCGGTTGTCGTCTTAACACTAACAGCTAAGGACCTGTGATCGAAGCTATAATCGATAGCCAAAGCCTAGATTGGTGGCCGAAGTTAAGATTGACAACCCAAGCTAGGGTTGGCAGTCGAAGTTAGGATCGACGGCCAAAGCCTAAATTAGCAGCCGAAGTTAAGATCAACAGCCAAAGCTAGAGTTGGAGGTCGAAATTGAGATCGATAACCAGAGCTTAGATTAGCTGCTGAAGTTAAGATCAACGATCAAAGTTAGGGTTAGCGGCCGAAGTTAGGATTGGCAGCCAAAGCGAAAATGACAGGATTTGTCAATTAGAGAGTGAGGATCAGTGAGGTCCGAAATAAAATCCTCCACTACTTCATTATGTACTGAATGACTTACTTCAACATAGCTCTTCTATAGTTCTGGAATGTTATATTTACCACTGGGATTATACTTATTTATCTTTGATTGGTATTGTGGTGATGTTCTTGCATACTTCGTCATAGATCCTACATTGGTTCAAGTCTTCAGCATGGGTGACATGTTATCCCCCAACATACACAGAGTGATATGTCACCCCCCAATAATATATATATATATATATATTAGATTGTTAAATACTTGCGATATTTAAATTATTGATCTTATTCGTTCAGGATCCTGTATCTTATTTTTTCTCTTCAAGTTTCATGTAGCATTAAATAAGATGTAGAGAACACATATGTTACATTTAGTCCATCCAAGACCCTCTCTCTCTCTTTCTTTCTTTGGGCATATGAATGTGCCACTTCAGGTTCTGCTCAGCATTAAATAGGATGCACAAACGGTGAAAGGATAGACTATACATATACAGAGTCTCTATTTATATATATACATATTAGATTGTCAAATACTAATGATACTTAAATTGGAGATCTCATTTGTTCAAAGTTCTCTATTTTTTTTTTTTCCTCTTCTGGGTTCCGCATACCATTAAATAGGATGTAGAAAATAATTAAGACACTTAAATTATAGATCTCATCCATCCAAGACCCTCCATCTTTATTTTGTTTTTTAGATGTATAAATGCATCGTTTTAGATTTTGCATGTATGATAAAAGTTGTCAAAAATGAAGTAGCACTCGTGACATGCAGGTCTTCTGGTTTTTTCAAAAGAGTAGAAAAAAAAAAACATTTAAGGAACTGCATGGTGGCATTATATGGTGGGTTCCTGGGTTTCGGGAGAATATGCCCTCCTTCGAGTGTATACCCTAGATCCTCTCCAACGCAACGGTTGTGGTTCCAAACACCAGAAATAGAACCGATAGCTTTGAGCTCTCCTGCACGTCAACAGAACCACACGATTTCATTTGCCGCTTGGCTTTCGCTTCCCCAAAGACGACTCCTTTCCCTCCCGCTTCCTCGTCATCCAAGAACCCTGGGTATCTTCGATCGCCCCACCACTCCGCCGTCTTTCCTCTCCGCCACTTCTCCCTCTCGCATGTCTTCTGGCCCCCCTGTAAATTTTCGTGGCTCAATTGCGTTTGTTCGAGAATTAGGGTTTAGGATTTGGTCCTTGAGGATAAGTTCTTGCTTTGTTGTGCTCAAATTTCGGTAATTTAGGGTTTTGCAGCTTGATTTTTGGTTTCATTGTTTGGAAATATTTCAAATTTTATTCGATTTGGGTTTGACTTTTCTTCGTTTTGGTTCTATTTATTGGTAAATTTTTTATAGAAATACATCATTGTCCCCTTTTCTCCGTAGAATTTTGATTGATCCATGGGTCTGTGGATCTCCGAATCGATGATAAAATTTTTATATTTGTGGGATTTTGTATGTTTATGAGAAAATTTTGTTTGTAATTTGATCAAAATAGGTTGAATTCTTCGCAGAGCTATCCAGGTTGGAAGAAGGATATATTTGTAATCTTTTGAGTTCACTGAGACATGCCTCCGTTCAGTCGCCGAGAGAAAAGCAGAAGCTATTGAGTAGTTGAAGCAGATCTTGGCAGTCTGAATCAAGAAGAACCGTCGGTGTTCTTGGAATTGGTTAATTGTTGTTTTCTGCTGTGAGATTCTATTGAATTTGTTGGTGCTGTTTGGGAATTGCTAGTCCGATTAGGGCTGGCTTCAGTAAATCAACCACGGCTCTAAGCAAAGAATACCGTCTTACTATTAGAAGGGGAAGAGAATGCTTGCAAGGTTTCCCTAAGTTTTGCTTGCTTCCCCTTCTTTCCACGGTGGACGGGGTGCCCTACCATCTGCTGGTGGGCATCCTTCAGATCTGACATTCCTTGCAGGCGGTGGTTCTGAAGTTTGATCGACCTTTAGTTTGGTAGTTTTTCTTAGTTATTAGTGTATTAAGCATCGGAAATATGGTATCAGTCACTCAGGTTGATGGGGAATACCCATTTCTGAAGCAGAACACTGGCTCGGAGCAGTCCAAATGTCACAAAGTGCCTTTCACAGGTTTTGCTTCTTCTTATTCTTTTTTTATTTCTCATTGTTGTTTTGTGTTTCGTTCACCTGTTCCCCTTTGAGTTATTATTGATGCACCCACTTAATTGAAATTCTTCATATGGAATATATGGGTTCTTTTGCTTCCTTTTGCTGTCATATTAGATTAGCCTTGAAATTCTTTTAACACGGTTCAATGTATATTCGATAGCAAGATGTAGCTATGTCATAGAAGCTAAAAAGCTAATCCATTCACCTACTCGAATATTTCTTTTGGTAGACTCTTGCTTGCATTTCTCTCTTTTCCCCTGTAATTAGAACATTTTCTTCCAGACATGTGGTGCTGGGTCTCTATCTTTGTTCTTTGCTTTTTTCATCATTAAAGTAACACTCTAATAATATTTGGTTCATAAAATTACTAGATAAAAAAGAGCATGCCAAGTAGATGGCTTAGAGTGCTAGGCAATAGCGGAAGTATGTGAATACTAGTTAATGTAGTGAAAATGAGAATCTTAAAATGGATGTGTGGTAAAACTAGAAAGGAGAAACTAATAAATGAATATATTAAAGGAGTTGTAGTTGTATACATTGAGGACTAAGTGATGGATAATCAATTGAGATGGTATAGACATGTACGATATCGATCTTATGAGGCTCCAATAAGGAGACATACTTTGGTTTGTATTGAATGTGTTAGGAAAGGAGACGAAGACCCAAGATAACATGGGTGGTGGTTGCAAGGAAGGATACGAAGGAACTTGGAATAACATCAAAGGTAGCTCTAGATTGGAATACTTAGCAAATGAGGATCCATAAAGCAAATCTTGAATAATTGGGAAATACTAGATGGTTATTGTTATGTACTAATGGTACAAGAAGCCTAAAATTATATAAATAGAAAGCAAGCTCAAGTCCCATGATAAGAGAACATCACAAAAATGAATTCCATCTTTCAAACATGCGGCTGATATTTTGGTTATTTCGCAGCTTTCTTGCCTTTGCATAGTATTCAATTATACAAAATGAACAAAGTTGCCCCTAAATCATCAATCTTCTAGATTTGTTGTGCCACGGTCACTTTTTCATTAGTTGTCAAGGCTCTAGGATGCCAATTATGATGCACTTGCTGGGCACATGGCTACCACTAAAACTTCTTGAAATAGGACAAATATTAAAAAGATTTTGTCATGGATTCGGTGCTAACATGCCTTGCTAATAGAATTGTTTAAGATTTATTTAGTATATAACATTCATAATCTATATAAGTTGAAGTTTTACTATGACCAATAAGTCATTATGAATTTGGATTTTGGAGGTTATGGAACTCTTATTACTCCTAGAAACTATATAGGTGTGGAAGTAAACCATGTAAAAACTTCCATTGTTCTTAAAGATGCCCCTATCCCATCATATCTTTATATGTTTGGAACTTTTAGCTATTCAGAATGCTCCTAATGAACAACTTTCATTATTCTCAGATGTACGTACCCCTCTATAATGCTAAAAAACCTCTATGGTTGCAAAATACCTCCATAAGCTTTATAGTTTTATATCCAAGAATACCCTAATAAACCCACTCTTTCCATGTTTAAAACTTCATAGTTTTGTATCCAAGTATAACCATAAAAGTCTCCTTATCTTGATGGATCTTTCCTCTCCATCCATATGCACCATGCTAAGAGACTTGTAACTGCCCTTAATGCACACAGCTCTGGTCCATGAAGTCGCATCGATCCTATGGTTCGTATTGATTTGTGCCTATTCCATGGAATGCTGTTTCCTGCAAGGTCAAGGTTGGTATGCTGATCATCTGTGATAATACTTGCTGGAATGACCATCTAATCAATGGCTATGATAACCATTTGTGTTCCTTGCTTGCCTTGTTTATCAAGTATCCAACTTTTCCTTATAAATGTGATCGAGCGTAACACCTAACTTTAGCTACATATATAGGATCAAGAATTACATCACATATTACACAAGATATTCTGAATATATCAATTCTTCGATCTTATTTTCTCAAGAACTTTGCTGTGATGCTACCCGTAGAACATACTATGCCCAAAAACTATAGTTGCATGACCTAAACCCAATTGTGAAGCAAAGCTAAGGAGAAAACAAACATTTCCACAAAGAATTCATCCCCAAAGAGGCCCATTTTGCAAGAAAGAAAGAAAATATTCACCAAACTATTGTCCTCTATGTCCTCCTTCTCATCCACCTCCTTTACTTCTCTCTCATTATGATACTTATTTTGTCATCAATGAACATAGCATACATGAAATGACAGTCGATACGTTCTAATATTTTAACCTAAGAGAAGATTTAGCAATAGGACAACTTAAATCCATCACTCTAGAATGGAGTTATAAACTGAATTAACATGTGCAGTGTTTTTTATTCAATAAAGAAACATGCACAAGTTTTTTTTTTAGTTTTTAATGCAAAAAAATTCAGCTTTTAAGTTTAAACTATCAACAACTTTGATTATCATCTCTACAAAAAAATTCTTTAGACCATGATCCTGTTCTCATGTTTGCTTATATATTTGTTGAATGTTTTTTCCAGAACATGCATTACTACTATGGTCTTAGACCTATCTTATTGGAATAATAACAAACAGTCCATCCGATCTGATGGCATTTACAATGCTATACGAGATAATGTTGATTCAAGATTTTCATACTTATTTGGTGGAAAGAACATGATCTAGGCCGAATCTTATGGACCAAGGTAGTTATCTATAGAAATATTATTTATAAATCTGCAAATTTGTTTTATCATAAAAATAAGAAATTTCTATTGGAACTTCTTTAAAATGCAATGGACAATTTTTTGGTTGGTTCAATTTCAAACTATTAAATTAAAAACTAATGGATGATGACCTTTCTATTTGTGACATCATTGACTCATTTATTATTGTTTTTATTATAGATATGTGCACATGCATATGCATTATAAATAGTGTGTAGAAACATAGGTACCCTAACTTAAGGAGAGTTTTCTCCTAGGACTTCCATATTAGATTCTAACAATGTTAGGATCCTTTTTATAGAAGTTTTAGAATAGTTTAAACCAAGGTTCATTATGCTGGTACCAGGGACCGCATCGGTTGACTAGTGGCATGGTTCGGTATGTCTGTATACCATTCCATGCCAGGCCTGAATCAACATGATAGAGAGGGCATGAGAGAGGGAGAACAGGAGAGACGAAAAGAGAGAGGAGGGAGGGAGAGGAAAGAAGGGAGGGGGAGAGATGGTGAAGCTAATAGGGGTCGGTGAAGCTAATAGGTGTCGGTGAAGTGTGGCGTGACATGGCAGTGAGGGCAGGGGAGAGGAAGAACTTGAGAGAGAAAAAGAGAGGGAGAGGGAAGGAGGGATAATGGATTACTGTTGCGGTCGTCGAGGCCCCTGGAAGGAAGGGTTCCGCCTCCTCCAACTGAACTGGGCTTCGGACCCTGTCTCCTTTTTATTTGCTGATTTTTCGGCCCTCTGGGGCCTCAACAGCCCTCTGACATCCTCCGGTGGCTCTCTCTCCTCTCGCTTTCCTTTCATTTCCCCTCTCTCTGTTTTCTTCTATCTCGTTCTCCCCTCCGCCAGTTTTTCGTTTCCAATGCCGGAACTGTCATGGTACATGGCTCGGTATGCTCTGAACTGGGTGGTTCGGGATGGTTCCACAATTCTTAGTTTAAACCTCAAAGGGGGAAATCTTATTAGGGTATTATGGAGTTTGAATGTTGGGAAATATAGCCACTTTTATAGTGCTAGGATTAGGATTTTGCTAGTATGTAATCTAAATTATTTAATTTAGGACTAAAGCGTTACTATGTGTTTGTATTAAGGTGACTTTGGATTTGCCACTAAACTTGATTCACCCGATGGAAGGTATTTACTTATGGTTAAAGGGAAATCTATGTCTACATGATGTATCCATAGCAAGTTGTGATGACCTCAGGTGGGTATTGTTACTCTTGGTACCTTGAATTTTGTAATTCTATCAATTTTAATATACTTTCTGATTTTGAGTGCACACAACCTTCACCACACATCCCATACTATGTAAATTGACATTCTAAGGCTAAGTTTGGCTCATGAGAGTGAGCATTAAAATATAATTGCGATTTCATCTTTGACCCCAATGTTTGATGTAGAGATAAACAATGGAATCACATTTCCTTTTTTTTTGGATTCATCGTTCCTTTTGAAGGAACAATAATTCTGCTTATAAATAGAAGGAATAGTCATTCCCATGAGAATACGAGTGAATAATATTTTTGATAATGAACCAATTTAGCAACATTTGTGGCATAAAATAACAACTAATTGAAATAAAAATAAATAATTTAATTAGTATTTAATTAAGATTTTATTTAATTTGAAAACAATGAATATGTTAGATAGAGTTCACATTTTTCTCAGTATTTATAAAATGGGAGTTTTGAATCTTGGCAGTTTGTGACTAGATTATCTTTAGTAATTGCTGAGAAAAAATACGACTTAGGTTCTCAAATATTTTCTTCTAACATGTATACTTCAAAAGCAAAGTTAGTTTGGAATTCTTAGTCTTAGCAATATTTATCTGATTAGAGACTTAGATCAATTGGTGTCTAAATTTCAAATATGTTTACTTAATAATATTTATAAGATTAGAGATAGAAATTAGTTGGAATCTTTAGAAAGGAAAAAATACTTTCTCACTTGCCTTCCCTCTTGAGCTCTGTCCCTGACTAAATCCATGTTGGTGGAAAGATAATGTTCCCACTCTTTATATCCTCTTCACCTCTCTCTCAATTTATCTCTAGTTATTTATTTCTTCTTTGCAATAAGCCAAGGACTTGAATTATTGTCCTTGTTTCTTTATTAGTTTTTTGAAGATGTGTATTTCATATTAATCTTATATTTTACTTTTTATCTGTTTATATTTAATATGGTTGGTAATTATAATCATTTTTTAGTAGTTCCTTTTAAATATGCACAGCACGTACCTGGATTGCTAGTATTTTATAAATTGTTGCTTAAAGATTTGCTATGTGTTAAATACTGACAAATGAGCATTGTGTAGTGCATGTTAAAGGAAAAATTTACGAGAATAGGAATATAAATCATTAAAATAGTATGAAATAAAAAAATTAAATATATGATTTAAATATTAAAATCAACTAAAATGATATATTAAAAGTAAAATAAAATGCACAAAAAAATAAATAATAGCATGCCTCATTGGAAGACCAACAAACATAAAATAAAATATAAGCAAATGTGCTAATTAAAATTAATACTATGGATATGTGTAAAAAGTATATAAAAATTTAGATTAATAAAATTAAATTCAAATGAAAATGTTAAATTTAAAATGTCAGATAAAAATAAATATTATATTTAAAATATCAGTAAATAAAATATGACATGCAAATAAAATAAAAATATCAATTAACACAAAAACTAAAAAGCGGGAAATAGAGAATATAATAAAATATAAATCAGAATGAACATAGAAGAATACCAAAAAGAAATAAAGATATAGTAACCAGAAGTAAAAATAAAGTAGAAAGAAAGTAAATTGTCACCTTTCTACTTATATTCATCTTTGATACTATGCCTGGTTGCTGAGAACGTGAAAGAAAAATACTCTTTCCTATAGTGGACAAGAAAAAAATAAAAAAGAGAGTTGAGAATTTTTTTTTGGTTATAGTAAGAAAATCAAGGAGAAAGTGGTTGGAAGAAGCTTTATCTTGCTTGGCTGGGATAACTCTTATCTTAACTAAATTGCCCATATGCAAATTGTGTTGCTTTTCTTTCTCTAAATCACTACCTCTTATGAAGGGAAATTTTAGGGTGGTTAGAGGAACTTTAGCACCAAAGCTTCTTTCAATAATTTTCCTTTTGAATTTCTTTTCAACTATCAAACATTGGAAAAGAAGATTCCAACATAACTAATTCTTTTACTTTCTCGGCAACCAAAATAGTCTAACTGTTTTCATTCATTTATCCACCATTTTAGGCTTCCGTGTTTGGCATGGTTTGGAGAAATTTTAGTTGATGTTATGTTTGAGGCGTAGCAGGATCAGATGTCTCTCCAATCTCATCTAATTCTTTCTGCCTCTGCCTCCCCTCTAATGATTCAATGGCTTCATACTGCATTGCTCACTTGTGTGCAAGATATCATATGGAGAATGTAGCCTAGCAATCAGACATTCCCTTGTTTTCCCATGTGCCTAGATTTGAATTCATGTTACTGTCCACAATGCTTTATTAACCTTAACTCTGGTATTCTCTCTTCAGATTTCTTTTGCTGCTACTTCCTCAATGAACTTGGCTAATACAAAGTTTTGTAGCCATCCTATTCTAATTACATTTTTGTGATGCCATTATGGGCTTCCCTTAGTTAGCAAAGGTTACCATTTTCTTTCCTTTTCTTTCTTTTCCTTCTCTCTCTCTTCTTTTTTTTTTTGTTGGTCCATCTATCAGAAGCACAACCCCAACTGTCATTCTGAACAACTGGGTCTAGTTTAGCAGGAAAAACAGAAGTCCACACAGCCATTGCCAGGCTGTTGCAGGGGCCATTCCAGAAGCAGACCTGCTAATTGATTTCTCTTCCTGAAAATGTGATTCTCTGTAATCAATCAGATTCTGAAGCATTCTTCAAATATCAGCATATATGGATGAGCAGAGGTAGGGAAAAGGTCCAATTTGTATGTACAACTTTACACCTGTAACCTTTCCTGGTCAAAATTCATAATTGGGTTCTTGCACAGAAGATGTTAACAATTTGCCATTATGCTTGAAATCTCTAAATAGTACATCCTATAAAGATTATGGAGGAATGGTCCTAGTTCTTTCACTGGTTAAGTTTTATTTCTCATTAAAATTTTGAGCTGGCATGTGGAACACCTAAAATTTGTTCTAAAGTCTGATGTTGAGCTGTTTTCCTCTACCTTCATCTTGGAAATGCAATATTAATTACATATGGTTTTCTTCCAATTTTTAGGGAATTTTTGGGTATTAGAACACATGTTTACTGGCTTGGTAGTCCTACTGAAGGCAATGGTGCCTATGTGGGTTTTCCATACACTGCTGAAGAGAGGCAAAGTTTATTGGATGCCCTCCTTCTTTCTCAGGTACATCATCTATATGAATGTTCTCTATGTTTTGGCTTTATCCTGGACTATCTTTAAATTATTAATTATTACCTCACAGTGGGAAGATCATGCATGGAAGGGTCAGCTCAACTATGATGTTACTGCCTGCGAATAAGGTTTTCTTTTTTTGGTTCTAATTGATGCAGTCAATGCTTTATTATTGATCTTCCAGAATTACCATAAGCCCCATCTGTGATGCCTTTGTAGGTTGTCAGCGGTGAAAAGAATTTTGTCACTCAGTTGAATGAGAATTGGCATCCAAATTTCCTAACAGAATTTGAGAACAATGTCTTCCAACCTTTGGAGCCTATCAAGTCAAGCTGTATGAAAATTTGCGAGGAGGATATACTTTGTTGTGCTGCACATGGAGAAAAGGAGAGCTCTGTGATTATTCCTTTGACTATGGTACCAAAAGATGGAATATTGATTGTTATTAATGTAAGTAATTAGGCTGTGTTTGTGTGATGTACTTTAAACTAGGTTTTCAGGATTCTTTATTGTAGTTTATTATTGATCCTGATCTCCTTTTGTAAGGCAAATCCTGTTGAGTATGGTCATGTCTTCCTAATGCCATACAAGATCCATCAATTGTCTCGGTCTCTGGACAAGAACATGTTTGGATTGATCAAACAGATTGCTGTTGAAGTAAATAATTGCGCTTTTCGTATTTTCTATAACCACAGAGTTTCTACTTGTTCAGATCAGATATATTTTGAGGTAATAATCTTGCTGACTTATATTGTTCATTGATGAGTTTTAGCTTGTATGTTATCAAGGTTTCCTTCTGTATGTACAGATGGGCATAATATTATAGGGCAAGGGCCATTAGTTTAACTGTTAAAATATGGTTTATTTCTGTAAGGTTGACTTCAATTTAAGTTGGTTTATATTGTATGTTTAACAGGATTTTACTTGTAATTTACACTTTGTTCAGGCCAATTTTAGGGTGGGATTGGTTGAGCTTATTTTAGATGTATGGATTAGGCTTGGAATAGGGTTGGATGTCATATTATAAAATTCAGATTGCACCTGGGTGCCCTAGTTCTTTATTCAAAACTCGTGCAACTGGAACGAGCTTGGCACTTTTGATCCAAGCCTGAGAGAAGTGGTGAGCAGAATGTAAATGTGTTGATGTTGGTTAGACATGGGTTTACCTAACCTGAGCATCACCCCTAGTATTTGGTCATTAGCAATGACTTAGGATGGCATGTTAATTTACTTATAAGCATTGAAATAACATATCCAGGTCTTGGTCATGCCTCAAGTAGGCCTATATGTTACCCTGGCCAAGCTTTGGAGCACATATCCTAGCCTCTATTGTTAGTCTATGACTTTTGAGTTAAACATTAGATACTAAAATGGGCTATGAATTGTCATATACAAAGAGGCTTCTCATGCATGAGATATTTATGTGTTGCATAAAGATGTGTGATAATACTACAAACACAAAGTGATCTGAAGCTAAGTAGTTTTTTTCCTCCTTCCCCTTTTGAGAACTAGGATGGGAGAAATCCTGCCAAAATCTGGGTGAGGGCATGACTGCTGTTGGATGCTTATTTAGTTTTTCAGTTTATTCGAATGCAATAAAACTATTGGCATTTCTTTCACAAGAAAAGTTCTCGAAGCTCGATTTGATTAAGAAAGCTATTAGTTGGTCTATTGTTCTTGTTTTTTACAGAACTCTTTAAATAGTTTAAGGGAATTCCTGAAAAGCTCTAGTTAACTCTCATATCACGTTTATCATGAAAGCATTTACAAATTTCATCCATTTTTTTCGCTTATAATTATAACATGTTTCTATCGTTCACATTATCTCTTGAATAACATAATCCTCATTATTTTCATGACTTTGACATCATATTTTGCTGATCAAATTGAAGCTTAGCCAATGGACGAGTATGTCATCCTGCTGCTAAGTATCACAGGCTTTCTATACATATGCCAAGGAGGCTATGAGATTTTTGAAATCTGATGTGCAGGATATGCCATATGCAACGATGAACGGAAAACAAGATTTATGAAATATGCACCATTTTTTTGGCTAGATGCACTAAATCACCAGAAAAATATTTGTTATTTGTAATTTTGTATTACCATTAAGTCCCTTAAGCAGGTCTTGATGGTAACTATCTTTCTTTGGGAGACCTGTCGTTACCATCCTATTCGGTCTTTTGACAAAGTTTTTATCAGTATATTCCTGAATGTAATATAGACTAGCAATTTCTAATTTTATTATATCAAGCAATATGTTACGCTGTTACTATTTCACTTTATGAATGTATCATTATGTTACGTATGGATGCTATGTCTCCTCAGCACAGGTGAAGGGATGTTGCCACTTTTAGATGTTCTTGCAAGAGTTCTCACATAGGTGGTTTACTGCATTATATTGTATCTCTTCTTTTTTTTTTTCTTTTAATTAATCATCTATATTTGAATAACATGTGCTTTATAGTGTGTAGTAATTTCTGAGCTCTTACGCTGATCAATGCTTTATGAATACTGTGTTCACCCTCTGCCCTGTCATTTTAAAACTTCGCCACCTCTGTTGACTTTTTAATACCAAACATAGGGAAATATTCAAAATGCTATGCATATTGTTTGCAAATATATGTTGGCCAACACAACTGATTGGTGGGATGGTCTGAATTTTTCAGAGAAAGATTGCAGTAAATATAATAACTGGTCAGCTAACATTTTCCTTCTATATTTTGTGCAGGCTAGTTACTTTGCAAATCCTTTACCTGTGGAGGTTTTCCAACCATCCCTGTATATGGTGATCTGCTCAAGACAGGGATCTGTATCTGTGAAGTTGCAGATTATCCTCTAAAGGCCTTAGTTTCATAAGCAAGAACTTGAAAGCACTAGCTGATGTAGTAGCAGAAATATGTTCCGCCTTGCATAACCACAATGCTGCATTTAATCTACTGATCTCCGATCGTGGCGCAAAAATATTCTTGTTCCTCAGGTAAACATGGTTTCTGAGTCTGTGATATAGCATTCTCCATCCACTTCTTTGGAATTTTGTGCTACTCTTACATTACCTTTGGTGAGCTAGACATGCTTTAATTTGATTGAGTGAAAACAAGGTAAAACCAATTGATTGCCGCCGTAACCAAGTTCAAAAGTGGTTTTATTATTTTCCTAGTCTCTTGGAGAGAAGATAGTAATGCTGAAATGAAATATGGGTGTTCTCTTGTTCTTTAGATAAACTATATCTCAATATTGTCGCCATGGAATGCTTCGAAGGAATATGTTGCACATGGAATCATTAAAAACTTGTACCATGAGGAAGAGATCTAGTTAAATAGCTTCAACTCTTCAAGTTCTTACTGGTTCTTTGAAGCCTTTTTGGAACCAATGGCTGTTTTCTTGGTGATAACCATCTCCTGTGTCACATGGACACGCTTGTCTGGGTCCAAAAATATCTGGATCAGATATGCATCAAATATTTGGATACTTAGCTTTTTCTTCCCAGCTTCTACAAATAGATATATCATTTTGACTCTTCCAATAATTAACTCAACCCACCATGATATTGTTGGAAGTGACCTTTTTTGCCTTTTATGATTGGCCAAAAATGTAGATATTGAAATAAATTTGCAAAATATCCTTTTTCTTGTATCTCACAAAATTAGCGAGTTTTTATGTGAAAAACCTTAACAAATAACATATATTCTAATATTTCTTTTATACAATATTGAAATAAATATATAGTTTAATTAAAATTATTGTTCTATGTATCTCCATATCTCCTTTTTTGCCCTCTCGTTGAGTTAGATACTTGAACACGTGTTTGAATCCAATTCATATATCCATGTCCGTGCAAAATTGGCCACCTTTTTTGTCAGGGGACATTGCCCCTCCTAAATAGAGATCGTCCAACCCGGATCTTATCATCCGAAGTGGCTCTGTTTCATTCAAAGAAGTTACATTACAGGAGTTCCTGAAATTTAAGAGTCTAATTCTTGTTAGTTGGCTACCTTGATGTCAGCAGACCCCGCTATCTGCTGTCGCTTTTGAAATTAGGCTTTATTTTATGTGATCCTGGTAGGATAATAACCAATATTTGTTTCTTTATGTTGAATGGTAAATAGCTGTTTGTGCATTTAAACAGGTCCATACGGTGCTGGTGGAGTGCCACCTATCCGCTTGGGAATGTGGGGGCTTCTTTGTTTACAACTCAAAATCTGATTTTGATCATGTCTCTGAGGTGGAAATATTGAAGCGTATGGCATCCATGTCACTCGATGACCACAGCTTCCAAGCCTTGAAGCAGCTTTGCTGCAATATTGCAAATAAACTCACTCTTTGAGATGAATGGATTTACAGTTTGTTGCAGTCCGTACTTAAGTAAGATGGTTTGATGTGCGTGTTTGCTTAGAGTCCCTACTTGTAAACGGTTACCATTATGACCAGGAATTCCACAACCTGTTATCTTGGTGCAATTACAATTTACAAACAATATCCATGTACGGTTGCCCTTTGAACTCCATTCTGTTAAGAAGTGCCTGAAAACTTATGTTTCCATTTCCCTGTGAGGTGGTACGGCATCCCTCTTTTCCTGCAGGAGGCTTGAGATGCGTCCTTCGGTTATGCTGGATTATCAATTGGTATACTTGGTTAATTTAATTCAATAATATTGAGTCATGGAGTTGGTTTAGAAACTGGTTGAGATTCTGTGAACCGCAGGTTGTGCTCTTTTAGATGCACGAGTGAACAATAAACTATTTGCTACCATGAGAAAGGCTGAAGAAACCAGATGATTTGTTTCCTGTTCTATCCTCCTGTATCCTTGTTCACTCTGCACCTGGTATAATTAACTCTATTTCTAAGTTTCCGTTCTCCATGAAAAGCTGGGTTTGCAGGGCCCACAGTTCCTCAACAAAGAAAGGTTGAAGCAATAATATGACCTCAACCAGGTGGGAGGATGCCATTGTGTTCAAAACTGTTAATTTGATATCTTACTTTGTGCTACTTCTCTGATCCACGAACTACTTGATGGATGGCTGTGATTTCATTGACCGCTGACTAAAAAATGAATTCGTTGAAATGGTGATATCATAGCAGATACCCTCAAAATGTTGTAAGGTGCCAATTTGACTGTTATATGTGCATATAATCTTGATATCCCCATTGTATTGTGACGATTGTTCTCATTCTGCTCCTCTTTTATAGTGATGGTAATATGAAAGTTGATAGAATGGGACTGTGGTTGCCTGAATTCTGACCCTTAGGAAATCTTAGGCACCTCACTTTCAGGAAATAATATGGAACATGGGGCTTCAACAACGCAGGGTATTGGCTTGCTTCCATTTTTCAGATTTCAACATTCATGGAAAAGAATGTTGTTTAAACATGCTAAAAGAAAGGTTGCATTGATATTTGCTTTCATAATAGCCTCTTCCATTTTCTTTGTAAAATATTATCTTTCAACTCATGGTGGAACTAACACTATATTGCTATCCCAGAATTTACTAACAATAAATAAAGAAAGAAAGAACTTGCAAGATCCTGATTGTTTGCTTTTATTTTCAAGCATCCGGCTGCTTGCTGATGTTTTTCCGAGGTAGCTGTTCTCATATTAACATGTGCTGATTAATGACATATTCTTGATTTAAATGTTTAAGAATGCATGCAAGCTGAGTCATCGACAGTGTAAGTCTCATTATCCACTAGCAGGCCTTTTAGCTGGAGTAAATTGGACAAAAAGTGGGAACACACTCATTGGGTTGTTGTCAAGTTGAAAGCTTGTTATAGAGTGCCCTCATGCTATGATGGATCAGTATAATCTGCTGTGTAGATGAGATAGAGATCATGAGTCAAGGTTGGTAAAGGTTTATTTACACTAATTTCCTTTCCTGAGTCAAGGTTGCGGCTTCTTGGGTGCAGGCGGTGCTAGGAGCTCGCAAGTTCGGATGGGAAACATCGAAAGTATTGAAGACAGAGGTTGAGGCTCTAGAAGCTCATTTAAATCAAATGGTGGTTTTCTCTGCAGGGGAATTGCAATCGTTTACACAGAGATGGAAGAAGACTTGATCAGTAAATTTCTGGGCAAAGGCCAAGCAACCACACAGAAATCTATTGTTATGGCTTCACAGGCTCGACAAAGATAGTGGCTATAAATACTCAAAAAGGGGTATGGAGACCGGTGTAGCAAATACCGAGGTTCACTGGTGAGCAGCAGCAAATAACTTCAAAGCAAAATCATCTCAGCCTTGTTTGGATACTACATTTGACTCTCATCTTATTTATGTCTCCCAATTAAAATCTAAGGTTGACCTTGTCTCTAATCAACAAAGGGATATTGATTGTTCTCTAAAGGCTCCGGAGGACTCTTTGATACTTAACTCACCTTCCAATAGTAAGACTACCAATGGGAAAGGGTTGGAAGAATCTTTTCACATGTGAAGATCACGATCTAGGATTGTAGAGGAGCAGCTAAACCCTCATTTGTAAATTAAGTTAAGAATTTAATCCACCAGTATAGTCTTTTTGTTGTTTGTTTTCTTGAAACCAGGCTTTCCACTAATGTCTTGGGTCACATTAAAAGATTAATGGGGCCAAAATGGGAAGTATACATGATTCTCTCCTTGGGCCTATCTGGGGGCATTGTAGTGGCCTGGTTGAAGGAGATAGGCAATGTCACTTTTGAGTATTATGATAGTTAAGTGGCTTTTGGTCTATTTACCTTTATGCCTAGTTCTACTCTTTGCTTGGCGTGGTCTATGCTAGTGCCTGTCTTCATGAGCACAAATCCTTATGGGAACAATTTATCTTGACTTTATCTTTGGGTGTTCCAACTATTTATATAGGAGATTTCAATTATATTCTATCACCCGATAAAGCTGGGGATAGACCCTTTAAAGCTAATAGAGAAGTTTGTGAATTTCGGTCCTTTCTTTGCCAAGGAAGGCTGATGGACTTAGGCTTTCAAGGGCCTAAATAAACTTGGTGTAATAACCGTCAAGGATGTGCAAAGGTTTAGGGAAGGCTGGATAGAGTTTTGGTGAATGCAAGCTATATGAATCTTTTTCCCAATATAGTAGCTCGGTATCTAATTAAATATCAATCAAATCCCTGCCCAATCCTTTATCTATATTGGTAAATACACCTCCGACCAACCCTCCTTTCAGGTTCAAGGAGTTTTGGTTGACCTTTGCTAGAGTCCAGGAGGTTATTAGGCATGCTTGATCTTACCCAACTCATTATCCTTCGGATGTTAGGTTGATCATGCTTCTTTCTAACACAAAGAAGGAAAAAGATCTAGATTGAACGATTGCATCTATCATTTACAGACTCTAGAGACCCAACAAAGAGGTCTGAATGACCTCCAGCATCAACAAATGCTAACTCTTTTGCAGGAATATAACTATAATATTGCCCAGCTATGCAACCCAAGAGGAGGGGATGAATTGGATTTTGAATTTAAATTAATTTAAACCACAAGGATTAAGTAATACTAAGCAAGTTATATGCAGTGAGTGATTTAAGTAAGGTGTAGCAATAAGATGCAAGAATGCAAGAAAGTAAATAAATTTAGGAAGAGAGCAAGTAAGCATACCACAAAC
>KE505010.1:3953-21666 GCA_000441515.1 Elaeis oleifera | reverse complement strand
GAGAGAGAGAGAGAGAGAGAGGGTGGGGTGCTGGTTATCTGGCTAGGAATTCGGTGAGACTGAGTCATCATCATTAGTATTCTCCAACTCCAATTTGGCTCCAGCATTACTGTTGGGCCGGCTTGTCTCCAGACCGCCAATGGACCAGGCACCACAGTTACATGCCCTGCAATTTGGAACAATTTGTTCCAAGTTGTGAACTGCCGGAAAAATTGGAGACAAGCCAAGCTCTACATGGAGCATGAGGAGAGATTTGAGAGAGTATAATTCCTTGCCAAAGAATTCTTGCTACTTAACCGTTTCATCTTAGTCGTTGGACCTGCATCATTTAGCTAGAGCCTAAACTCTCCAGCTTCATGTAAATGGGCGTGGATGGATTCTATGGCCAATTGGAAAGGGAAGGACATGGATCGAAATTGATTTGTTTACTACTTGGGACCCACTTCTCAATCTGCAATTGCTTGTCGTCCATGCCTTTAATTAAGATGGGTCATGGAATCTGCAACCCCAATTGATGGACTGGAGACATGGTCTCCCATCCACGAAGGCATGCCAACCTTGCACATTATATAACTTTCCTCTATCATGCAACTTTTTATTAGCAGACAGGACTCATGCAAATTTTTCTGCACCGCAGGCTATGCAGAAAATTCGATATGGAGTATATCATTTCATCTGATTGATCTATATAGTCATTATTTTTAATATATATTTAATATCTATAAATCAATTTTTTGTTTCAAATATTGTATGATAAAATATTTCTATCTTTTGAAAAATTATGACATTCTATAACCATATTATGATATCCTGCGTCTATAATATGCATAAGATGTCATAATTTTTTTCTAAAGAACAGGAGTATTTTCATCATTCAAAATTTTCAAAAAAAAAATCGATTTGCAGGCATTAAATGTACGTTGGAAAGTGATTGGACAAAAATGCCCCTCTAGTATTATAATATCTTAGGTTATATTATGTCATTGTGGGCTATATTACGTCACAAGATGTCATAATTTTTTTCAAAAAGTTGAAATATTTTCGTCATATAAATTTTTTTTAAAAAAATTGATCTTTAGGTACTAAATACGTATTGAAAAATGATGACTATATAGATCATTTGGATGAGATGGTGCACTCCACGTCGGATTTCTACACCGCTCGCGGTGCACAAAGAATTTCTCCAAGACTCATCGGCCATTTTGGGCCACTTCATGAAGGGGTAACTAAGGATGGTGAGGTTTAATTCAAGTTTTTTAGCACAAACATCAAACCGTGCTAGCTGACAACACCTGTTCTACCGTAAGCATTGTATGATACAATCTAAGCAACGATGCTCTTGAGACTCAATTAGTAACCTCTCATGACTCCTTTGGGTACGACAATGCAATTTATTTTATTTATGTTTTTTAAAAGCTATGCCTGCATCTGTTTCCATCTTTTCACCATGCTCGACTGTGATTCTTTTTTCTTCAACAAATACAAGGAAATGCCACCATGCAGGTTCCAACTGGTTGTTTAAGCATGACAACTGAACTGGCAAGCTAAAGATCACTCTAGCAAGCATGCAAAAGCTAGCTGGTGACTGAATGCTATATATTCAACCTCCAAGAAAATAACAATGTGATACTTGAGATTGAAGCCGGCACATGTTTTGCCCGACCACATCGTGGTGGCGGTGACGGTGGTGGTGGAGCAGCAGCAAGATTCTATAAAACATCTTAAGAAGGCACAAGTTTGCTTCACTTTTCTTGAAGACAAGGAAGCTGTTTGGTCACCAGATAAGTGAAGGATTAGTAAATTATTTTAGGTCTTAGTGAGAATTTGAGCTTATATAGATGAGTTGTGATTGACCGAGGGATTGTTCGCTGTTCAGGAAGAAGGGCAGTCCTAAAACCCATGAGCGAGACATGTACACATGCATTCAGCTCAAATGAGAACAGAGAATCATAAAAGCCACCATTGAGTTCCCAACAAAGTATGTCATGGTCACGGGAGAGGCTCGCAGCAACACTGTGGCCCAACAACGTATAGAACACCATCAGTGCTTACTGCTTGCTGTGGGGTTCCCACTGGCCACTCTTGTCGCTGTCACAATGAAGCAAACTTCCCAACTTAATGTTTTGCATTGATTAAATGCTTCCTCACCTCTCAAATTTATTACAAATCCTTACATAGTTGTAGAAGGATAATTCGGTATTACTTGAAAGCTTTTCTATGGGTTTCTAAGGACTGGTGGGGGAACGGATTCGACAAGGGGTTCAAGTATGTTCAACCTTGTAGTACATGATTTGCTGACTTTTTTGTTCATTTAACTTCGGTTTTGGTTTCATACACTGATTTTATCTAGGCTAAGGCTAATTACAACTTTATAAGCATAATGAATATTTCAAGGCTAAATTAGAAGGATGTTTTGGACACAGAGAGGGGTTTTATATGGTGTAAAATTTGTGATTCAACAAAGACAGGAGCCACGATCTAGTGTCACCTAGAGTATCAGTCAATTAATATGGATTTTATGTTCCAAAGGATGTGTGCACTTCTTTCGATATATAACCCAAAAGGTCAGCACAATTAAGAATGATCTCATTCAAATTAAATAAGTGAAGGCTTGTCCAAATGACTAACCAGTTAGCAAGCTCACTAATGATTAGTCTATGCACCATTTCATCAAGGCCCCAGGATACTTATACCAGACAAAAGGGACTGATAAGAGAGTTCCCTTCCCTGAGATTGAGGAAAACTTGGAAAATGAGATTGTGAGGGAATCACTTCCCTAACACTCAGGAAACCAGCCTAAAAGGAAATGACCAGTTAAGAGTCCCTCTCATGCTCCAAAATGGAAATACAATTTAGTATGGATAATACCAGTTGGCCTCTTAAAATAAAGCATTCCTATTCCAGGATCTGTGCTTGGTTTAGCAATACAGTAAGTGAAAATTGGTGTCTGGCAGAGCAAAGCAGATCTCTGCAAAGCCTATCTGTCATGCAGCATTCTCATTAGATATTTTCTTCTAGCAGGCCCAAGCCAAGCCAATAGATCATATATGGACAGTCCAAATTAATGTTCAATCATGCTTTTTCATATTTTCAAATTAGAAAAAAAATTCAGCTCATAGGATGGTGAATGCCATTATATTCTTTAAGAGCCGTGACAATATGGTGAATAAATTCATCTTAGCTTCTTCCTAATTTGATTAAATGTTAAACAGATACATGAGATCAAGAGTTTATCTCAGCAAATCAACAAACCAGCTATGAACCTAGTATGCAATTTTAACTAGATATGTATAGGGTTTGGGGCAATCACCGCATCTAAGCTCACAAGATAAAACTTTCCAAAAACTAATTTTCACATATGGAATTTATTTTAATATATATTTTTTTAAAACATTGAGCAACTTTTCTAGATCTATGATGTGATATCTAGCCATGTTAGGCTTGAAATGACCTCGATTCTAGGCTATTAAGTCCTTTTAAACCCCTTGTAAAACTCCACTATAAGGTATAATAAATATTGATTAGGGCATAACTTATAATGTAGGACCAAGTTTGCACCACTCTCCCATCTTTGGAGGAGGGTTGTTGCTTGACATTATACTCAATCTCTATGTCAAATCCCAACCTTGCAAGAAACCTATGATCACCACTCGATGCTTCCATAGTTGCTGAGACATCTAAGAAAAGTATTAAATAAAAGTTGGTCATGATCATGGCTTTAAAAGACACTGTCAAATTGACTATTTAAACTTTAGTTTTAATCACAGTTCCTTGTATCAAACATTTTTCGCCCCAATGTGTCTTGCTTTTTGAAGTCCAAAAAATCATGAGAATTATTTGTATCTACATGTGATTAACATTACAAGGTTATATTACATGTTTGATGTATCAAGGAGAACCACTATTATTCACTTTGCTTTGAGTAAGCCTAGGTTGAAAAAATAGGTCACATCTTAAGTCCAAATTAATGTTCAATTATGTCCTAGGTTCCAAAAATCTATAGTTCCCACCAGGGAGACAAAATGAAAAAAAAAAAAAGAGTTTATAAGCCGACAATTGTATCCATAACATTATAGAAATAATGCATATAATTGTTGATATTCCTTGTTTTTTTTAAAAAAAAGCACATATTTTTTAAACAACCATAGCAATATGGTGTAAATATTCATCTTAACTCTTTTTACTTTAATTAGATATTAAAATAGATGTTTAGAATTAGATGTTGATTCAAGAGAATCACCAAACCAATTATGGACCTGATAGGCTACTTTAAGCAGGTTTCGATAGAAATTTTGGAATAAAATCTACTACATCAAAAGTAAGTTCATAAGACAACTTCCGACAAGAATGACTTTCACATAATATATCTACTTGCATTTAATGTTAAATTAAATAGCTTTTTGAAATCTAAAAAATAGCAACGAGACATATTGGGCTCGAAAAATGACTTTGATTTGAGACCATTTAGGGATCTAAAATATCTATTTGGTCATAATTCATGAAGAAATTGATGATGCTGTAGAAAAAAATTTGATATAAGAACCGAACTTCAATTCTTGCTTGATTTTTAATTTTTTTTATTAATTTTAAAATTTGGGGTCTAACTACAAGAAAAATCTAACTTAAATTTGGAGAGACAAGCCTAGCTATTATAAATGAAGATCTTGCACCATAATTTTACATATTAGTTTCAAAATAAATAAATAATGTAATAACCATACTTTCAAGTTTGTCACATAAATCTGTTTTTCCTCTTGTTTGTTTGGGAGATATTGAGATGAGAACTTTTATCTCAACATATTGTTATCCTCAAGTCTGGTACTTTTCTTTCCAAACTATAGAAAAAGTACTAGCACTTGGGATTGAACTTTGAATCCCTTCCTTAGGGAGAGGTGCCACCTATTGAGCTAAGAGATTTTAGCTGTTCTAGAACGTGCCCATCAAGCTTAGCACTTAGTGACTTAAGCCTTGATGAAATGACATGTTCTATATCAAGAATCACATGGGAAGAGCATGATTAGGAGACTTACAAGAATTATCCAATCTATGAAATAACATTTATATGACTAATTTTTGGCTGAAAATTTTGTGTCATCTAAATCCATAGAATAACCAAATTGTCTTGATATGATTACATCAATCAAGATCATATTTTGATGTCTTTCATTTAAAACATGGTTTATAGTATCATTTCTTGACAAAATTGGGTGCAAAATCAAATAGATTCCAAATTTGAGGAACATAAAGAAGGATATCATGTAAAGCTAGTTGTACTCCATGATATTGGAGGAAATAATGAAAAGCTAATATTTGTTTTTCGCATTTTGTGACGATGAATCATCTCGGTTAGGATAAAACATAGTAGCAACGTTTTATCATACAGGAAAATCTCAAGGGAAAATCTCAAGAGATTTTAAACAAGTTGATTTTTTAAGAAAAATCTCCAAATATGTAGTCACATGCATATATATTACTGTAAAAATACCATGATAACTTGTTAAATTTGTCAAAAATATATTCATCATATCACGTACTTTGAGTTCATGGTGCAGAAATGTTATTTATATTATGTACTTGTGCGTTCAGATTAATTTTTAAATGTTAGAAATAACTGGGAGTTTGAAGTAAAAGGACAAATGGAGATGCTTACCGTTGCATTGGTAAAGTCTCTCATATGAATACAAGTAACTTAGGTAATTAGGTTCATCCCAGTTATTACCTCGATATATTTTTGCCAGTTTTCCTGAAAAAAGAAAGAAAAAGAGAAGGAAGAATTTGTTGCTATGGTTCAGGGGGAAAAAAACTAGAGAAGAAATAAAAAATCTAGCATGGTAGCACCACTGCCTTACATGTTTGATTAAATCATGGTCAATCATATGTTCTTTTTTTTTTTTGGTAAAAGTCAATAATATGTTTTGGTTGGACTCTGAGATACAGGTTTCATACTGTATATATTTATTGGAGCAAGTTTCTATGGAATCAGCTGATTAAATAAAAATATTCCATTGCTCAAGTAAAGAAATCAAAACAGATATCTACCATGTTGTAAATTACATTTGGTCAGGTATTTTTCACCCTGTTGGTTGAGAGCCGAGACCAAAACTTTGAAGGCTGAGTCATGGCGTTAAGTTTTGGTTCAATTCATGGTTGATTCAGTCCAGCCTAAAAGGACCAAACAGCCTCCTTTGTGACCCTATCTGCATCACGAGTACAAGGACATGGCCCCTCCTGAAATTATACTGCTCCCAAAGCTCAAAAGGTGAATCTTTTGAAGACCACCCACCTCCATGGTCCACCACATTGAACCACTTTCCCATCTGTAAACAAAGTAATAAAAACAAGGAGACCATTGCATGAATTGGCTTTTGCTAATGGATCATGGTCAGCTATTTCATACTTCATAATAACCTGAAGACTGCCCCTCAGGCCACTGGCTTTTACTACTTTTAAAAGGGGCGCAGGCATACCTCCTAGAATCCAAGGTGCTCCTGGCCAAGCAAATAAAATAAAACTTAGATACAACATATAATAATGATGTGAAATGATTCATTTAAATTGATCTTTTGAGGCTTTAACTTAAATGTAAGTAACATAATGATATGAATATAATGATGGAATCCTGTAGTAGTATCTAAACATAAGTAACATAAAAGATTGATATCAAGTTCTGTCTCATTGACTTGGGGTGTGCTGTGAATGGATTGGTCAGTCTGCTAGTGAAGGGCCTCAAGCGAAACACCAAAACACACTTGTGTTCTTTTCGAAGTCTTTGAATTCTTTTTTTTTTTTTTTGGTAAAGAATTCGTTTCCTATTTTATATCGCTACTCTTTGCATATATTTTCTTTATCCTGAACCTTGCAGTACCATTTAGATTTCTTCTAGATGGGAAGTGAATATCTGCCCCATGTATTCTCTAGGTTAACATGTATGTCTATTATTTACTCATATATGTATTTGTTTATTTATTCATTGGCGTTGGTCTTGGTTCCAACTATGGTACATTGTCTTAAATCTTTAGATTAAGATTTTTTTTTTTTTGTTGGTTGTTAAAGATAAAACTTAGATCTTTATTCCATTTTTTGCAACAATTATCAGCTAACATCTTAGTCGTACAACATATCAATCTATACCATCTTCACTAAATTGAGCAATTAGATGACTTGTGATCCCTTGCCTCAATCTATTTGTCACAAATGATTACTCCGAGTCCAGATCCTAGACCAAATTAGACCCCAATCGACCCTTTTGAAAACTCGTTTGATCTGGTCTCTGTGATCCAAAACTTTCATGACACTACAATTAAGTAAAATAACCCCCATAATTATTAATCATTATCATGATGGTTATTATGATCATAATTTACCCAGCTTTGCATGAATCAGAATCATCTGGGAATAAAAGAATGATGTTATAGATAATAAAAAATAATAAAATTGCTCACCAAACTCATTATAAGCAAAAGAGTTGAATGAATTTGAGTCTGTACAAAGACTTCTTAGATATTTTATCTTGGAAAACAACAAAAAATGTCATAACTGAACAATTGGTAAATCACAGACAGAACGCAGTGTTAAAAAAAAAAAAAAAAAAAAAACTACTCTCTCCGCAATCACATGACACCGTTCTCCTGTAGTACTTCTGGAAGTTAGTGGTCAAAGTGACTCAGCGTCTTACCTGAGCTGGGCTCCGCTGCCGCAGGAGGAACTCTAAATTAGTAGTCTGATATATAATTACTCCCATTTTAAAAAGAGTTACCCCTTTACTCTTTCCAACATTGGGGAAACGAAAAGAAAAGTTGGGCAATATATTAAAAATAAAAAGGAGTGTAGTTAAAAGGCCTCTTTATTAATTAATTAGCTGGATTTTAGAAGTCTTTGGGGTCCGCGAGGCTATTGATATCTTTTGGCGGGTAAGGAAGCCTCCGTTAAACAAAAGCAGTGAACAGAGAACACCATTAGCCCATTTTCCCATGCTTACTACTCTCTTCCACTCTCTCTCTCTCTCTCTCTCTCGGGAGGAGTTCTAGGGTTAGGTTAGGTTTCTATTTGCGGATTAGGGTTTTTGTTCCTTAATTATTCTCTTCTACTAGGAGCAATCTAGAGGTTTTCTTTTCTCCTAGCTCTGGTCTGTATCAGGGGGCTAGGGGGACTTAAATGGCGGGGTTCGCTTCGCGGGCCCGCACAATTCATTAAAAGCGGGAAGCTTCTTTAGGTTTGGTCCCTAGCAGCGGCGGAGTTGTTAGCCTCTTATCTCGCCCCCTGTTCTTATTTCCGAGAAGAAAAAATCTCTGCTTTTCTCCTTGGTAAGTCTCTAATCCCTTCTAAAAGTCGCCGTTTTTAGCTGCTGCTGGCTCAAATCTTTGAAAAAGCTTACAATTTTTTGGCTCTAGGCGTTAAAACTCGCATTTCTGGTTCGAAGGAGATTTTTTTTGCTTTTTTTTTTTGTGGCTAGCAGAGGATTGCCGCTAGATTGCTTTCTTGTGGTGAATGCTGGAAACGGACGGTTCTGGATTTCCTTGAAAAAAGCGGCATTTTAGGGTTTGGTGTCGGCCCAGGGAGTGAGAGAGTGGCATAAATCTCTTTCCTGGTCTTCCCAACCGTCTCTCCCAGCTTTATAAAACCTCTCTTTGAAATGCTTCAACTGTTCTCTGATTTCCAGCATTTTTTAAGGATTCGAAGAGGGATAGAGAGGGAAAGAGGGAGTTTTAATATGGCTTTTATAAAAATTGTTCCACGTTGTCATTTTCTTCTTATTTTATGCTACACCATGAATCATTGTTAAAGTTGAGACAGTTCATTTTGGGGTTTAAGTAATCCTGATAGCTGAGTTTCAGCCTTTTGATTTCAATCTTCTTTGTGTCACACACAGTTATGCTTATTTGCTAATTTGTGGTTGCTTGGGGTTTTCAAGCATTTATTATGTGCATCCCATGTATGCTTTAATGATGACTTGAACCCATCAACCATGTGCCCAATAATCTCCTACCACTGCCCTTGCATCATTCCCAGCAGGCTACATTATGACCTAGACTGGTAGCAGCAAGATGCTTGCTCTGGGTTGTAGATACTTTCTATCTCTTTGACTTTGTTGGAATCAATTTTGGTCTTGTGTGCAATGTTCAATTCCTTCATTTTTATTACCGTTTGAGCAGTTTTACTTCTTTTTATTTCTTTTGGTTTTTGTTTGAGTTAAAGTAGCTGACTGTGATAGTCAATGAAGCTGACTTTGTTTTTGGATGTTTTGGTTTTGGTGTTGCAAATACAATTTACTTATGCAGCTTTGTGTGTGGAACACTGAGGCATGGGAGAAAGAAATCTGTAACCATCCAACTTCATTCTGGGAAGGCACCTGCTGGTGATATGCATCTCCAGTTCAATTCTGACCGAAGTTGACTATTGGGGGTCCATGAAACAAACACATCTGGCAATATATGATGCGTCCAAAACTGAGCGTATTCCTCAGGTAATGTATTATCTTTGAGACCCATGCCTCTATGATGAGTTCTGAATTTTCTCATGAAATATATCTCCATTTCAGTGGGTTCTCCATTAAAGTCTTTCTGCCCCAATATCATATACATCCTACTCATGCAACAGGTAGCTGGTCTTGATGGGGCTCTTTAGAAGATTATTAGTGGTATTTCTTGTTGTAATCCCTTCCTTAGCTCAGCTCCCCTCGCAAGATATCATAGCC
Organism: Elaeis oleifera; assembly: GCA_000441515.1. NCBI lineage: Eukaryota > Viridiplantae > Streptophyta > Magnoliopsida > Arecales > Arecaceae > Elaeis > Elaeis oleifera. The sequence goes on along the minus strand of KE505010.1, from coordinate 11,972 downwards.
CTCCTTGAGTTCAAGAAGGGGATCACTCATGACCCTACTGGTTTCATCTCGGATTCATGGAATGAGGTGTCTATTGACTTCAACGGCTGCCCTTCATCTTGGAATGGCATTGTGTGCAATGGTGGAAATGTGGCGGCTGTTGTCCTTGACAACCACAGCCTCTCTGGCACTGCCAATCTTGGTGTGCTTACCAACCTAACAATGCTTGTTAAGCTCTCGATGGCCAATAATAACCTCTCTGGAAGATTGCCGGACAATGTAGCTGAGTTCAAAAGCTTGAAGTATCTGGATATCTCCAGCAATGCATTCTCCGGGGAGCTGCCTCAAGATATTGGGAAGCTTCAGAGCTTGCTGAACCTGTCACTGGCCTGGAACAACTTCTCTGGGCCATTGCCTGACTCTATTGGGGGCTTGCCTCGATTCAGTCCCTGGATTTGAGCCACAACTCTGTTTCTGGTCCCTTGCCTTTGTCATTGAAGAGTCTTAGGAACTTGGTCTCATTGAACCTCTCGGACAATGCGTTCACAGAGAAGATACTGACTGGGTTGGAAAGGATGAGTAATCTGGAGTCCTTAGACCTGAGCTGGAACCAATTGGATGGTGGCATTGATTGGAATTTTCTCATGGACTCAAGCATCGTGCATGTCGACTTTAGTGGGAATTTGCTCACCTGTTCAAACCCAAAGGAGCTAAAATTTTGTCCGACATTTCGGATACTGTTAAGTATTTGAATCTGAGCAACAACCGACTGACTGGGTCGCTGATCGAAGGAGTTGAGTTGTCAACCTTTGGGCGTTTGAAGGTGTTGGACTTAAGTCATAATCAGTTATCAGGGGAGCTGCCGGGCTTTAATTATGTTTATGATCTTGAGGTTCTAAGGCTAGGGAACAATGGCTTTTCTGGATTCTTACCAAGTGGTCTTCTGAAGGGAGATTCTCTGGTTTTAAGCGAACTGGATTTGAGTGCAAACAATCTGTCAGGTATGCAGGTTCAACCGTTGAAACATAAAATGTCAGTCTAAGTAAGATTGAACGACGGTTTTCTCTTTTTTTTTTGAATAACTTATCATGCTTGAGTATAATTTTATTTATAACAGGATATATGTAGGTCTTTTTTGGGACCTCCCCTAACTTTAGGAGCTATTTTATCTCTTTGTATTAATTTCTTAAATTTTCATCTTCTCATGGATTCAAAGATAGACATGATTTTAGCATGGGTATAAATTAGTTTGAATGAGCATTTTAAGTTGGAATGTATACTTAACAAATCATTTTCGTTTATTCACTTACATTTTGCTGATTATGATATGCATTTTAGAAACCATTGTAAATGTGGTTAATTGGCAACATATGGTACAACACATGAATGATCACTCTGTTTCTCATTTTAGTTTTACCTTTTGGTATTACTATCACTATTCCTAGTTCATATGTGTCTGACTATAAAGGTTTGATATGTTATGTGTATATGTGAGCTGATGGATAGATTGTCTGCATTAAACAAAATGGCATGTGTATGCTCATATCAATGAAATGTTGCTATCATGAAATAAATCACTTGATAAAAGGCCATTTTTGATTTACTCCTTCCTTCTCTTGACAAACTCTCACCTTGTAATTGTTTCTTTTTAAATATGAAAGTGATTAGAATGCTGGTTTGGAGAAAGCCAAATAATCTGTGGGGCAGGGAGGAAGTCACCTGGTAAGTTTGAATGATTTGGAGTATCTAAACTCAGTTTGGATAAAGTGGTTAACAGAAGAAAGAAGATATCAGCATGCTCAAACAGATGCAGAAATTTGAAATATGATATATTGTATCAATTGCAGTTAAGAATGGAAAGAAATTAGTTGTCTGTGAGGCTACCTAGAAGAATCTGCTGACATATAAATACATGCAAGTTTTGTAGGATATACATGTAGGTTTGCCTTGTAGGTCCAATTCTATCCTTTTTGTTGAGGGTCTCCCCTCATGTGGCTCTCTGCAGGGTAGTATTGCCTTGGTTTTCGCTTGCAGACTAACATTTTCTTTTTTCATATCGCAGGACATATTAATATGATCACATCAACAACTTTGCGTCTCCTTAATCTTCCTCTAATTCTATTTCTGGGAACTTCCATTGCTGACAGGAACCTGCACAGTTCTAGACCTATCAAAGAATCAGTTCACTGGAAATTTATCTGTGATTGCAAAATGGACAGATGACCTTGAATATATTGATCTAAGTGAGAATCAGTTGATGGGACCCATTCCGGAGGTAGCCTCACAGTTTTTACAGCTTAATTACCTCAATCTCTCCCATAATGCTCTCATGAACACCATCCCAGAAGTCCTTGCTCAGTACCCCAAGCTCTCTGTTCTTGATCTCAGTTTTAACCAGTTCAGTGGTCCTATTTTAACCGACTTGTTGAAGTCCGCCACAGTGCAAGAGCTTTATCTTCAAAACAACTTACTTGCAGGTAGCATAATGTTCTCTCCATCTTCATTGAAGAAGTCCAACCTTCGTGTGCTTGATATTTCTGGCAACCATTTTAATGGCAGTTTCCAGATGATTTTGGCTCCTTGACTGGCCTGCAAGTGCTTGATGTTTCTGCAATAAGTTCTCTGGTCCTTTGCCGCCAGCTGTTGCTAAACTAATTTCCCTCACTTCCCTTGACATATCCCTAAATGACTTCACAGGTCCATTGCCTACAACATTAGCTGGCACCCTTGTATACTTTAATGCCTCTTACAATGATCTATCTGGAATTATCCCAGCAAACCTGAGAAGGTTCCCAGATTCTTGTTCCATCCAGGAAACTCTAAATTACAATTTCCTGGAGGGCCGCCGGGATCTGGCAGTGCTCCATTTGGAAGTCCTGGCCACAAGGCTATCAGACCTTTCGTCAAGGCTGTAGTTATAGCAGCATGTGTTCTCGCTGTGGTGATTATAATCCTTTTAGCAATTCTTTTGCATTACAAGAGGATTTCAAGGAGATCTCGGTCAGAAAGGGTTTCCGATAAAAATGTTCAGAGGAGGACCTTGCCAGATACTCCAGGAACCAAAGGCAGGGAAGCTGGCGGTGCATTGGTGGTGTCAGCTGATGATCTTATAGCTCCCCGGAAAGGTTCTTCATCTGAGATAATTAGCCCAGAAGAGAAAATGGCTGCCGTGTCTGGCTGTTCACCCCCATCCAAGAATAACCGCTTCTCATGGTCACCAGATTTGGGGGACCCATATCCACAGGAAAATCTGGGAAGTTTGGATGTCAGATCACCAGATCAGTTGGCAGGAGATTTACATTTCTTGGATGAGACGATCACACTGACACCAGAAGAATTATCAAGGGCACCAGCAGAAGTATTGGGAAGGAGCAGCCATGGGACTTCTTACAGGGCGACACTGGATAACGGGGTGTTCCTGACAGTGAAGTGGCTCAGAGAAGGCGTGGCAAAGCCAAAGAAAGAATTTGCTAAAGAGGCAAAGAGATTTGCAAATATTAGGCACCTAATGTTGTGGGGTTGCGAGGTTACTATTGGGGCCCACACAGCATGAGAAGCTTATCTTATCAGATTACATTTCACCTGGAAGTCTTGCTAGCTTTCTTTATGGTATGCTTCTTTGTCCCGTTTTACCAATTTCTGCATTACTTTAACTTTTAATTTTGGTAGTTAGATTTGCACCTTGGGGAAGATTTTATCGTGGAAATGACAGGGGATAGGCATATATCAGCTTTCCTCGGAGGATGGAGATTTGATAGATAATCTGACGAACCCGGAAGAGAAAATAGTGGACCACTGACTGTCACTTTCATGTTTCCTATGCATCGCTTGTGGTTGTTCCTATATAATCTTTCTCCAAATTTTTTATGGTGTGTTTATTTCTTTTCACTTCCAAATACTTTTGGTAGTCGTGTCCCACTATCATTAAAGTGACACAGTCCTTGCCCTGTTTGTGGACATGGGATGATTCATACATCCAATAAGAGATGTTAACATTGATACTTTCTTTTGTCTGAAAATTTTATTTATTGAGGGTAATTTCTCAGCAGGATAAAATAATATCAAATAGTGGTTTCTAGCAAAGGGTGATTTTCTTTTATAAGATTGGTTTTCATCCCTTTTCTTTCTTTACCTTTGGTTTGTATTGAGAATTTCATTAGTTCTCTAGAGAAGACCCATTTGGCTAGTATTACCGATGAGTGTGTCGAAATATATGTGGTATCCCTCAATCCTTTATTTATGAGAAACAAGCATTAGGGAGTTCTATAAAACCACAGGTTTTTGGACACATCTAGGAAGAAAATCTTTCTTTTGCTTCCTTTAATGTAAGGCGGTAACCTTTGTGCTTGCATGCACCATCGGCATTAGGATTTTTGAATTTGTTGATCTTGTAGATAAGTAGCTGACTGTTTTAGTAAGTTCTGATTTTGGGAGAGCACTCTTTATTTGATTATCTGAATATTCTGTTCTTCACTAAACACCTGTACAGCTCTGAAAGCATTATTGCATTTTGTTTGCTGTACTTCGGTAGAAACTTTGTTTTAGCCTCAGCAATATGAATACTCCTTCTGCAAAAAGAAAATTCTAATCAAAGAAATTAAAACTGAACCGCACTGTTTATTACCATGAGAAGATCATGATATGATCTTGTTTACTGATCCGTCACTTTCAGATCGACCTGGAAGGAGAGGCCCGCCATTAACCTGGGCCCAGCGGCTTAAAATAGCCGTTGATGTTGCACGTGGCCTAAACTATCTCCATTTCGACCGAGCTATTCCCCATGGCAACCTCAAAGCGACCAACATACTACTGGATGGCCTCGACCTCAATGCTCGTGTTGCAGACTACTGCCTCCACCGCCTGATGACCCAGTCGGGGACCATCGAGCAGATCCTCGATGCTGGTGTGTTGGGCTACCGTGCCCCGGAGCTGGCAGCATCCAGGAAGCCATCCCCATCCTTCAAGTCAGACGTGTATGCCTTCGGGGTGGTGCTGCTGGAACTCCTGACCGGCAGGTGTGCCGGTGATGTCATCTCAGGTGAGGAGGGAGGCATTGATCTCACCGACTGGGTGAGACTCAGGGTGGCCGAAGGCCGAGGGTCAGATTGCTTCGATTCTGCCATGGCCCCGGACATAGCAAATCCAGAAGATGCTAAGGGCATGAAGGAAATGCTAGGGATAGCTTTAAGATGTATTCGCCCGGTTTCAGAGAGACCAGGTATCAAGTCTGTCTATGAGGATCTTTCATCCATATGAGAAGGCTTTGTTTGAGCCCCGTGTGTAGAATTTCTATTTTGGCAAATGCAAGTGCTGGCCTCGCCTTGATGCCTAGCAAATTGATTGAGGTTTTTTCATAGTTCACACAATATTCTTTCTTGTTTTATGTATTTCCTATTTAGCATTAGCAGCATTGCTAATGGTGAGGGCCCTCTTGGACAATCTTTTTGCCATTGTAGCTGGGGGAGGCCTTGGTCTCTGAGAACATTCAATGTGGATGTTTCAGCCATTGAACTATTGAATGCGTCCCAACAGTTAGATGCATTCTTGTGTTAACAGTCAAGTGGAATGATTATACGTGAGCAAATCCAGAGGCTTGCCTCCGGATGAGATGATGTTTTGGATGAATGGGAAATGTGGCGGAGAGGTTGGAATGTACTTGGGTTTAGTGCATACAATCTTGAAAATTATTTTTAAAATAAATTGTCATCATTAAATTATCAATAATATTGATTATTATGTTTGATATATAAATAATATTTCGATAAAATTATTAAAAATTTTGATTGGCATGTTTGATATGTTAATCAGATTACTGATAATATGAAATTAAATTTTAAATATTTTAATTTATTTTGATTTTTTTTTTGATGAGAAATAACGAGAGAGATTTTGATGTGGTGGTGGCGCAGAAAAGTAGCGGATCGAGGGATGAGAGATGTGGAAAACTGCAGATATTGGAGAGGTGGGGGGGGGGGGGTGGGAGGTTAGGAGGGTGTGGTGGGGGACAAAGGTGGAGGAGTCGCAGGCAAGTGAAAGGAGATGGAGGAGCTGCGGGTCGGAGGTGCACGTGGAAGGGGGTGGAGGGGAGAGGAGAGGGTTGGGTAATGGGTTTTGTATGATTATTATGAGAGATAATTTTGTCTAAATTTTATGACAATATTGTCAAAGAAGTGGTAATTTGGATAGTCATTCTTCAAGGCAATTCAGATTGCCTCCCATGAATCAAAGTGTACAGTAATAAACTTACCGATAAAAATTTCAATATCTGTCATCAACTGAATAAAAGTGTTGGGGGCGTTAGAAAGTTCAAACGACATAACAAGCTATTCATATAATCCTTTCTTGGCATTGAAAGTAATTTTTTACTCATCTCCTGGCCTAATTTGAATTGGATGATAGTTACTTCTGTGTTCAATTTTGGAGATGATTTTTTACTCCCTCCAACATATCCAGCATGTCATTCAACTATGGGATAGAATCAATATTTGATGGTGATCCGGTTAATGGCTCTACTATCCAGCATATCCTCCAGCTACCATTCTTTTTGGTACTAACAATGCAGATACGGTGCAAAGACTTAAACTCTCCTGAATCAATCCCTTCCATAGGAGATCCTCCACTTGTTCTTGAAAAGTTTTGTGTTCCTTCAGACTCATACAATAATAAGATAGATTAGGTAGAGAAGAATCAGGTACTAAGTAGATTCGATGTTGAATGTCTTGCATAGGTGGAAGTCCATTAGGTAGATCCTCAGGCATGATACCTTGATACTCTAGCACAAGAGGCATAATCTCCTCATGAATACCATTGATTTATATTTTTGCTCCTGAAAATACTAGGGTATACATATCTTCTCCATCCTTTAGCTCGAGTTGAAGATCTTTGACAATTAAGAAAGGCTTCTCCTCCACTCTAGAAGCTTTGGACTGGTCCTCCTTTACTCGGGTCAAAGTGATCTTTTTGCCATCTTTATAGAAAATGAATAGGTGGTCTCTGCCCTTGTGAGTTGAATCTATATTATGTTGCCAAGATTTTTCAAGCAACACATGGCACACATTCATGTCAATGACATCACAAAGAATCACATCCTTGTAAGACGGTCCTATAGAAATAGGAACTAAGCATTATTGTGTCATTTTTTTTTGCTCTTTTCCCTTGATCCATCCAAACGAATAAGGAGATAGATGCTTTATGGTTTTCAGTTGGAGCTTGTCAATAATATATTGTGAAATCAGATTTTCTGTACTACCATTATCAATAATAACATTGTATGCTTTCCCTTGGGAGTCCTTTTACTTTTCGTTCAAGAGAATCCTTTGGATGATAAGGCTTTCACTATATGCTTCATCTTCATAGTGTTGCTCAACTTGATCTTCGTCTTCCATGGTAATAATAATATTGGCTTGATGATTCATCCTTGGTGGTAGACACTGGTTTGATCTGTGCCCTAGCTATCTACATTTATAATAGACATCTGGCATAGATCGTGTATAAGGATTTTGAGCAGCTGGCTTAATCTTGCTTATTCCCTCATCTTGCTTAGGATACACTTTCTTCATTTCTTGATTTGAGATTGTTGAAGGTGTTGTAGCATTCTGACTCGATGTCTTGTCTGATCATCTCTCCTTTGGATTTGGTTAGAACGAGCGACTCCAGGGGATGCCCGCTCTATTATGGAGGCTTTAGTAATAGTGCGGGATAGTTGTTTCTCGATACATCTAGCAACATGAATAGCATTGTGCATCCTAACAATAGGTTGTTGTTGCACCGAATCTTGGATGGATTGTTGGAGTCCAGTAATAAAATGAGCAACTATTTGGAACTCGGTCTCATATAGTTAATTGCAGATACAAAGTCATCGGAACTTCGAAGCATACTCGCCAATAGAACAACTTTCCTGATGACAATTATGATATTGTTGGTAGAGAAACTAATTATAATCTAATGGAGGGAACTCGACCTCAATTATCCTTTGCATCTTTGTGGAAGTTGTAATGAGTGGTTTGAGCAAAAGATGCTGTTGCTGTAAAAATCCGCCGG
>KE505009.1:602362-617201 GCA_000441515.1 Elaeis oleifera | reverse complement strand
AATAATAATTATATATATATATATATATATATATATATATATATAATGAGAAATATACCTTCCATCAAGAAGAGTCTCTTTGAGCCAAGTATCAAATCCAGTGCCCACTTTGGTGCAGGTGAATTGCCTCGGCTGATCATCCTCAGGTTGTGTGTGGCACTTCCTGACCCAATAATAAGGACCCCCTCCTCCCCAAGTGGAGCCAAGGCCTTCCCATGTTGTAATGGTATCTAGCATCCTTCTGCATTTGGACAGAGAGTTGGCACACTGGAATGTTAGCCTCTGGGTACATGAGCATGAGGGGAACCCATGCACCATGATCGAGTCCACGAGTTTTGTCTTCTTTAACGTGGCCAAAGCCTGCTTCTTGCAGCAACTCCTTTACTCTCTCTGCCAATTTGGGTGCGCCAGGTGCAGGATACTTGAGCTGGAACAAAACCAAACTAGTAATTATGCAACTACATGGTAACTTAGGTGTTTACCTTTCAGGGTGTGACGATCAGGAGAGCTGCATGATTCATACTTGATCTTAAGAAAAATTCCAACATATATCTAGTAAATTGAGCTTGAAACTAATATAATAAATGTTTCTTTGTTTGGTGTTGAAACCAATTAGCTGAGCATTATGATTTGCATTTTAAGAGAGAACCATGGGGTCAGGAGATCAATCGCTAAGTTACTAGTTCAAGAGTTCTTTTCTATGACAATATTATAGTTACAAATGTAGTAATACCAGCTCCATAGCTACATACGCTAGTTACTCCTTTTTTTTTTATTATAACTTCTACAATTATTATGTGATACCGGAATTTCTCTCATAGCAAACTTTTTTGACCCAATTGAGTGGTTGAAAATGCATAATTCTTCTCTTAGAATGAAGAGGTTGTTCAGTTGTTCTTATAGGACTTCATTACAAGATGCAAATGTTTTACATGATTCATGCAATATTTATGAAAATACAACAACTTAACTAGAAATACAATTAAGGTGCACCACAAGATATAATATATATCGTCCAATAAACTTTAAGATGATGTATGTCAGTTTTTCCATTGTATATGTTTCATGACATAAAAGTAGAAAGATGAAAGATGCATAAAATGAGGAGATGGCGGAAAAACTTTTAAGAGAAATGGCAGATATCAGGAATGTTATCTGTAACCAGTCGTGAGGGAACAAGCGAAACAAGTCAACATAACACTTTTTGACTATGAGATCAATGGAAGTTTGAGAACTTGTCCTTCCCTGAAGGGGAAGAGGAAGTTTGGATTACAAACCTCTTGCCTTGTTTATTCAGGTAATTGAACTCATAAATCTTTGACTAAGTTTAGGCTACTTGGAACAGTTTCCCTATTTGTGCTCAATGTTTTGAGTGCCACTGTGCCAGTCTGCATCAGGCCAGTGCCAATATCAATATTGGGCCCAATAATACTTTGCAAGATTTATAACTTTTTTAAAAAAAAATTATATGTTTCAGCATAATATGGCACACGCCACGCCAGCCAAACTTGTATCTAGGGCTGCATGTGGATCGAACTAACCCGTTGATTTGGGAATGATCCAAATTAATCCAGTCCAACTTGAACCAAAGTTTTATGGATTAGGCTTGGATTCAAAAGCATAACCCAGTTCAAGTGTGGATTATATTTGGATCACCAAGTTTCCAATCCAAATCTGCATCGACCTAAACCGGTCCCAAACAAACATAATATGTAAACTTTTCAAACCACCTTGAAATAAGAAATGAGTTTTCTTTTTGCCATCTAGTTAGTCAATAATATTTGCTTTTAATTATAACCATTTGTGGTTGCCAATTACAGCATGTTTCAGATAATGTCTATATATTGTATACTATTATTTTGTTATATAACATGTTTATGATATAATTAGGTGTTCAGTTTTCATATGTTCATTATGGTTTATGCTAAGATTTTTGCAGATCTGATTTGACCAAAACTCCATAGATTGATAAACTTAATATTATACCTATTCCACCTACCTGAATGGAATTGAAGTAGGTTTGGGTTCAGTATCTTGATCCGATTCAAAAACAGATTTGATTTGAATTGTGCCTATCCCCAATCCAACCCAATCTTGATCCAATTCAAAAATGATCGGATTTTAATCGTGCCTGCCTCCGGTCCAACCCAACACATTTGCATCCCTACATGTATCAGTAGCACTTAAGCCTCGCTTGTGCGATACCCATTAGCTCTGGCTCGTACCACATGAAAATCGACATCATTTTCAAGCATTTATTGATGTAACAACCCCCATTGAAAGCGATCATTCATATTATTTATAAATTCCTTGAATGAATATTTCAACAAAGCATGTGAAATGTGGAGGTTTGGAGTGCTTTAGTGTGGTAATATTTCCTGATTGTTAGTGCATGCAAGTGTGCATGTGGGTGTATTCTTTTTGAGTAATCATTGTTTTATATGTTCCCCGATGAATATTATTAGTTTGGAAATCATTCACACCTGCCAGATCTTTCTGATTTATTAAATAAACAAGAGCATTAGTTCCCAATGTCAACACCAAAAACTTTTGTTAGGCTAATTGGGTCAACCGAACCACTCCTTCCAACTACCTTGATTATATAAAGTTATAAACCATTAAACCAAGGTTTTTTATGGCTCATTCATGCCATGCTGACCAAATTCTCCACCAAAGAATAAAAGAAATCCACTGTTTTCTCATTTTATCTAAATATTTCCCCTGCATGTAACAAATACTATTTTTGTAAAATGAACTAAAATTTATTCCTCTTCTAAACCTAAACCGATTGAGACCACCCACCAACTCCGTCCAACTACCCCTAACTTTCTTAAACAATTTTCAAATGGATTGCTAATATCGTATTGGCTAGATCATTCAGACAAACTTTCCAATGAATAAAATGTAATATTGTCCTTATTCTTTTTTAAAATCTATACAGCTCTCCAGGCTGCGACAGTAGTGCATGTTGATGAATTGTTCAGGGAACTGATTCACTACATGAGATCTCTAAGGATCTTTGAGACTTTCTACCAAAAGCTTCCTGTTATCCACATACTTTTCATATTTCTTTCTTAAACTACTAATCTCTAAAACTTCTTAGCACATCTTTTCTTCCTGAATAATTAGAAATTTTCCTTTAGAAATCCGAGAGTGGGTTTGTTTCCTTCTAATACTTCGATAAAACTCTTTTAAAATTCTTTTGATAAAATAAAACTTTTCTGTTGGATTACCGTATTTGCATTCTTTATCTCCTTAACCGAATCATCCTACTTACATTCTTATACTGAAAAATCAGATAATCCTTATCTAACCAAACAAGACAAAATAAACAACACATCCTAGGAGTTTCATGGGGTGGTTCGCGACCAGAATCCAAATCAAAATCACAATTGAAATGGACTATAATGAGAATCGGAATGGTCATATCCCCCAATGTGTTTCATTCATGATCGGAATCCAAGTCCAAATGAAATTTGAATATTAAGAGGGAATAGAGATTGAGTTTGGGAGAATTTGGGCATTTCCATTCCCCTTCTGAAATCAAAATTGGAATGAAACTTCTCCCAACCAAACCATTAGAATAGAAGCCACTCATTCTCATTCTCATTCTCATTCTCATTCCCATTCCAAAGTCAAACTCCCCTTAACCAAATATGCCCTTAGTTTCCCAAGCATCCAAGGGGATATTTGATTAGTGGCTGGAACCTGGAATCGAAATGAGAATCAGAACCGCTATATCCCCCAACTTATTTGGTTCATGAAAGGAATTGCAATCAGAATGAAGTTTGAATACTAGGAAAAATAGGGATTGGGGCATTTCCGTTCGCTCCTGGAATGTGAATAAAAATGGGACTCCCCCAACCAAACAGCTTGAATGGGGCCGCTCATCCGCATTCCCATATGCCCCCACCCACCCCCAACCAAGCATGCCCTAAATACTTTCATTACCAGGAATTAATATTTTTTTAAAAAAAGAATCCTTTTTTAACCCAAGAACACCAGATTACAACACCATCATTTGTATGAACAAAGGCACAGATAAACCTTAGACACAATAAATTCTCAAAAAAGGAGAAGAAAGGAAAAAGAGCTTCCAACCCATATCCTTATAAGACCAATCAAGAGAAAAGATGGAAGAGACGATCACCTGGTACATGGGTTTGGGGAAGCCATAGAAGTCGTAGATGGTGTCGGAGGGCCCTCGACGGCATTGACGGTGGGCTCAGCAGTGTCCCAGTGAGCGGAGGCGACGAGGATGGCCTTGGGGACGGGTGGAACACCTTGGCCTTCCACGATTGGAGGAAATGTCTCGCCGCCATGCTTTCATCGATCGACAGCGTCGGAGACCCGTGAGATATAAAGAACGTATCCATGGCCAATTCCAGAGAGAGAATAAAAGAGAGGAAAGAATAAAGAGAAAAAAAAAGGAAAGTTTAGTGCTTTGAGATAGAGAATGGAGGAGAAAAAAAGAAGGCTTCTCTTCTTGGTAAGGAGAAAACAGAGGCCTTTTTATAAGCAAAAAGAGAGGTGAAAGAATTCCTTCCGGCCAAGGGATTTGGTGGGCGAGTAAACGAAGGAACCCATGTAGGTAGCTGGGACCGTTGCCAATTTTTTATTGCGTCATATCTTTAAAAAGATTTACTTGTATTGTCTTTTTTTTTTTTTCTTTTCTTTTTTGGAGAAATGTGGGACACGTGATAATATATCATTGCTGACGTCGAGATGACCGTTATTAGGAAAAGCACATGCAAAAGACCGACATCAGGAATACGTAGATGCCATCTGAGATTCTAGGAGAGGAATGGGTCAGCGGGGGAAGGGAAGTGGGTGGCTGGGATGTTATTTGGGCTGGAACACGTGGTGGCCGGTGAATGAGGCCTGGTGTTGTCTCGTGGACCTGATCATTAACAAGGCGGAGATGTTAGTTTGTTCCAACATGGCGATCTCTTGGTATGCTTCACCACCGACCTGAAATCCATACGGAAAAATTGCATAAATAAATAAAATGGAGCATTGGGTTGAATGGCAGCTAGTAGTAAATGCAAGGTGTTTTATGCTTTTCAGAGATGTTTGGTCTGAGAAAATTGAGGTCAGGAATCAGAATGGGGTAGGTGACTCTCCTTCCAACCATTTGATTGGAAGGAGGTGTTTCATTTCAATTTTAATTTCGAAATAAAATGAGAATGATCTAATTTATTTAAAATTTAATTTTCATTCTTTTTAAAAATTCAAATTTTTATCATGATTCTGATTTCAATTACGAATCAAACGCTTCGAATGATTTGACTATTCCGATTCTAATCTATTCTAATTTCTATTTTAATTTTAATTTTGATTGTGAACCAATATACCCTAATTCTGATCACGAACCAAACGCTCGAAGGATTTGACCATTCTAATTCTAATCTATTCTAATTTTATTTAAATTTTATTTCGATTATGAACTAAACATCTCCTAATGTCATAAATAATTTTAAACAATAATGTTTGAGAATCATATCAACGGAGGAGCAATGTGGGTAGTGATGCTGGTGTGGCCCTTCGAGAAAGTGGGTATTTTAGAGGCTTTTTGCGGAAAAGGTATCAACAAAGAGTGCAAGTCGAAGATTCCAAAATGAGGAAACTTCAAGCAGTTTCATTGGACACTTGAACCTAACTTCAAGTCCAACTTTGAGATTGCATAGGAGCTGAGGCGATTTCCAGCACAAAATTTTCACTTCTCACTCACGTGCCACAATTGTGTCTGAGTTTTAACCTTTAGGAACTGCTTTTGTGAAACATCACTTTCTATACAAATATTAGAGATGGTCTAACTTTGAAATCCATACAATTAACATGAGATAACAGGACATAATTATATACAATCAAAAAGAGGTCGTAATTATACGCTTGTGATCATATTATGATCACCGGAATGCCCAGAGGATGTAGCTTCAGACACAATTCAACTACTGCAATCAAAATGGTCTTGGTTAATAGTTTCACAAACCTAATAGATGACAAGAACTTCAGAAATTTTGTATGCTGATCCAACTCCAAATCAGGTATAAGGTATCAAATACTTTCCATATGTATCTGGTTGGTTAAGAACTGATTTTACAGCAGTGATAGAAATGCAAATGAGCCAAGCAACTTGCAAACTATTCAAACTTAACTCGGATCTAAGTTTAACTTGACTATCACTTAAGTTCGAGTTAAGCCCGCAAACTATTCAAACTCGGCTCACCTATTACCCGAGCTCAAGTCAAGTTCAAAAAGCCCAAACAATTTTTTAAATCGAGCTTCAATAGTAAAATACACGACTCAAAAGCTCACATGTCTAATCAAATATATATTATTATATTTATTATAATATATTTAATTAATATTTAAATATTTATTATATTTAATTATATTTAATTATATTTTAATTATGAACAAGATTTAAATTTAAGCCAAAATATGACTTGATTGATATTAGAATCGAACCAAATCGATCTCAAGTATTATTTTTTTTTTTATTATTTTGATCAAGTTGAATTCCAATTTGGATTCTAAAACTCAATTAATCTTGATCAAATTTTGAATCTAAGTATTTGGAATCAAATTGAGCTCGAACCTTTAGCTACTCAACTCGATTGCACCCCTAGACAATGACTAAAATAATATTTAATCATTTCATCACATAACCTACATTATTTCAAATTTGATTTAATATTGTCAATCCAATAGAGGATGAAAAGGATAAGGAGAGAAAACAAGAAAAAAAAAAGGTAATTATGTTACTATTTTTGTTTATTTATTATTTTTTTTACATAAGACGGATCATTCATACAATTTTTGTGTGCACATATCTAGAAATATCAGAAAATAAATGGCTTAGCGTGCTCCGTGACAAAGGCAACCATACAGTCAACTGCCGAATTTGCCTTTTGAAAAATATACCTGATAGAAAAATCCACACAGCCGAATGGTGAGGTCTCTATGTCCCACGGAAGAGGATGGGCGGCGCCATCCTACATGTAGCATAGACTTGAAACCACACATTCTTAGCGACATTGCTTGTGAACATTTTATTATTATAAAACAAGCAAAACAAAGACGATGCACCTAAAACAAATATAGTCTATCCAATACACCACTCAAGTATAGAATGGAGTCTTAAACAGCAGAGTTTGGCATGAAAAGATCTTCCACAATTTACTGACAAAACCATTCAGTGGTTTAATAACCACAAATAACATCCATCGATTCTGAGACCACTGCACTAAACGGGGAGGCTCAGTAGCTATCAAAGGAGCCTACCTGTTTATATTTTCTTTTTGAAGGAAAAAAAAAGTGCCCCCAGAACAGATAGGGATGTTAGTTTGCTAAGAATACAATTCACTAAAGTAATGCAACTTTTGTGCATAATACAAGCCCTTCATAAATAAAACAATTATAAATCATACTACAAGGATATTGAAGTAACATTTCCCAAAAGAAAGGAAAAGAAATAAAGTCAATATTTTTCTTGACAACCAATTGTTTCTAACACTATTCTCCTCGGCATGGTCAAATTATGATGCTCCTATAGTCCAAATAGAGACTAACAAACCATCACGAATGTCACTGCAAACTCAGGTGTCATCAACTTGAGAATGGAACACAAAACTTGGGAAGGTGGTGGTGATGTCCCTGTTTATGAATACATAATAATTAGCAAATCAATCATGAAGCATATGCATGAAGTTCAAATAAGGAGAATGAAACATTTGAAACTTAGAATAGATGCAGATTTTGACAGATATTTTGTCTGTCCCGGAAAAGTATCAGCATAATAATATATAATATATGAAAAATAATACTTCCTTCTTGTATCTATACATGTGTATTTATTCTAGATGCAACATATGCAATCATATGACAAGTTGCAAAATATATACCTAAATCATATGATGGGAAATCTGATAAGATATATGTTATAGTAACACAGAAATCTGACTAGCACTAAACATCATCAAGTTCATGAAATCAACTCAATTACCAGACTCAAGTAGTTAGCCCCAAGCTACAATCTCCAGTACCATATCTAACGAGAGAAACTAAAAAGCAATAAACATGAGAGACAATATATCTAAGCCTGTAGCGATACACTAAACCACTTATGGTTAGGCCACAACCAAGAGGTGCCTGGTTACTCTGGCCAATATAGGAACTACCAGAACTTGCATGATGTTTTTCACTTGTATGATATTAAACTTCATTGCAAGTGTTAGCTTATAAATTTTCCCCTATTTTAGTGGGGCAAACTAAGTGGTGATGTGTGATGTCATGTCCAAACTTCTACAAGAGTCAACTCCGGCATGATATGTTTATGTTTCATTGGAGGTGTCATGCAATGTCCAAGACTCCAAAAAAATTACCATTTCACAAATTCAATAAAGCATATCATTTCAATGTATATAACAATAATTAAAATGTTAATTGAAAAGGAAGATCAAGGACAAAACCTTGCCCTATTTGTTCAAGTAAAAGGTTGTTCATTGGTTGTGTGAGCTTAGCTTATTTTGCATGACCTTTAAAATGGGTTTCCCTTCCCGCCAACAAGTCTTCCGAAGTTGATGGTAACCCCTTCTCACCCTAAATTGCCTTGGCAAACATCCTAGGCTGGTATCAGGTTGGCAATGGTGGCAACCAAACATGAGGGTTACTTATTGCTGGACTTAGCCCAAGATGCTACAACATGGGCTGACAACAGCCGTGCACCACCTGCTTCCATGTTCCTGGAGTTTCAAAATTATTCATGGAATGTCAGGCCCCAATAAGATTCTTCGCTCTGCATCAAATTATACCAGACACTCCACAGCTTGTGCAGGCCCACATCAATTCCTTTTAATGATAGTATCTTCCACAATGCTTTGTTACACAAGTGAAATTTATTTATGTAGGAAAGACTTGCATGGTCTTTACCAAAACAGGCCAATTTCTAAAGGAGAAATGAATTTTACAAAATAAATTTCATGATTTTGCAAAATAATGTTTGTTGCAAGGAACACCCTAGTCAGATAACTTAATTCAAGGATTAAAAATAAACTGCACCATAAATCAATCAGATTAAGGTTTCTATGTGGGTTTCTTTGTCACACTACTCCAAACTAAGATCTTAAACATAGCTACAGTACTGGTTTAACATTTTTTGTAAAGACTCACATGTGTGTTATTCGACATTTATTTTTTTCATTCTTTTGTATAACATGGTAAGTTGATGGTGTCATATAGAATTTTTTAGCTAGTTTATATAGATGCAAAAGCATCCTACTACTAGAGTCTTAGGCTGCGTAAATTTATATATTTGACTAAATGTACTACAATCATACTCCATCCATGCCAACACCACTCAAGTTTCATTCTACTACTATGCACCTAATGTAATCATGTTCTTTACATTTCTAACTCATGATTGGTCTTCCGTAAGCTTAACATTGAACTGTCTCGATTCCCTCAAAAACTGTTGGACTGTTTTGCTCTCTACCTTTGTCTAGCATCTGCATCAAATTCTAGCATCTTTATATACATGTTCCCTTTTTCATGGTTGCCCCTGATTCCCCATACTTAGTGAGCTTATCTCTATTAACCTTGCCTCACACTGTCACATACTCACATCTACTATTCATCAATTGTTTTGATGCCTCAATACACTCATGACCTCCTGACCATGGAGTATTTTCTTCAAGACCATCAGCGCTTTGGCCCACTTACTATTACATCACCTTTCTTACATCTCCCCTTCTTGGAAGGCAACCTTGTGGTGTATTATCCATCTTGAGTCCCCCTAAGCCTCCAAGAGTGATTGAAACCTTCGATATGATAAATAAGATTAAGGTAATGTACATATGTAGTTTTCATTCTTTGGTACGGACACATACCTAGACTCTTAAAGGCAAAATATATGTTTCTATACATGTACCTCACTGTTATTTCTCAGTCAGAAGGTTTGAATTTTTATGACTAACATTTCAGCTTAATGCCCAACTGAGATATTGACCTCACTCTGACAATCCCAAATTTTCAGCATAACAATCAGAAGACACTTCCTAAAATTTCCCAAGCATGGAGATGAAGATTTTTACATGCCTATAGATCCATCCTAGGCCAGCCAGTCAGGATATAACCATTAGTAGGCAAAGCAAAATTTCCAAATAACCATATGTGTGCTATGTTTATCCACAAATATGTCATATGCAAGCTATGTAGCAGTAAAAAGGACAGAAGTCCATTCTCATCAAAAATTCATGTGATTTAATACATATATCATAACCATATTGATAACAAATCAATAACGAGGATATACTTGAGATATTGGAGGGTCATATTCTTTAGCAAAGAAGGATGTCTCAAGACAAGGCTACGCCACTCTTCCTTGTCAATTTTTCCATCATGTTTGTATCAGCTTCCTCAAATGTCTGGGATAAAAGAATAAGAAGAACATCATGTGGATCAGCCAGAAATATTTATATCCCATCATAAGAAGACAGTTAAACATGGAGAAATTTTCAACAATACCCAAAATGAAAGAAATATTGGTCCTACAGCAACATGAACAAAACATGATATCCATCTCTATATAACAATGGGTAAAAGCCTTTGGTGGTAGGACTCACTCCTATGATTATGGCATGTTATTTGAAGCTTTTTTTATATTATTTCTTTTTTAGCAATGGCTTCTTAAGTAGTCCAAAGTGCAAGTTGTTCTTAAACAAGCCTCAACTGGCGAACAGGCACTCCCCCATGTGCAACTCTATAGTCCTTTTTAACTCTTTTTTCTTAAGCAATAGGAAAGATCTATCCTAGAGTCCGAATGTAAGAAAAGTATGTTGGAATTAATTTCAAGCAAGGCTTGTCATCTTGGTACCGGACCCCATACCGGTACCATTCTATTACAGTATTAGTACACAGTACAATACAAGACGACAAGGCATATTGAGTGTCAATATGATATGAGACAGTGTATACCAGTTTGGCATTGTTATGGTATTGTATGCCCAGTATAGTACGGTATTGACCGTTACAGCAAACATTGCTTTTAAGTTTACTAACACCCACATTTTATATCTCGAGTTGCTTTCGAGTATACATAACACCCACCTCTTATATTTGTCAATAGAAGATCATAGCCATCCTTGCAATCTTTATGCATAGCCTAGTCCAAATGTCCAAGTATATAATTCTTGAAGAATCTAAAGAAATAGACTGTAAGTCACATGGAAGACCCTAGAACGAAACATTATAGATCAGCATTAATACAAGAACATGATGTAGTGAGTTAAGGACAAAAAAACCTCCTAAAAGAATTAATCATGGTCATTCTATGAGGTGGACCAGAACATACTTATAGCTCTTAATGCAATTGACAGGACAAGACTCCATCATTAGGTTTTAGCCATATAAACTCCCTTTGCACTAACTTCATGGTCAAAGCACCTTAGACTTCTACCATCACCACTTTAGCTGCATGCAATTATTTAATTTGGCTCCAATTCCGTGCACCAAAATACCTCTTCCAATCCTTTCATACCTTGCACCTACCTTGACTAATACAAGAACTTGAAGCACTTGT
This sequence comes from Elaeis oleifera, assembly GCA_000441515.1. NCBI lineage: Eukaryota > Viridiplantae > Streptophyta > Magnoliopsida > Arecales > Arecaceae > Elaeis > Elaeis oleifera. The sequence goes on along the minus strand of KE505009.1, from coordinate 605,620 downwards.
CCTGTTTTGAATTATGTTGCCTTCAGCCATGGGCATAGCTGAGTATATGGTGAGCCAAATATATCCATGCAATAATTCATTCACTTTCAACATACATCCAGCTGATACATCCCAACAGATCTTATGGGATGGTGATATGAATCAAAATTTATAACCAACCATCATTCTCACAAGTTTAAATTCAGCCACAAACATTGTGCCAAAAATGTATGAAGAAATGAAGATAATTGAATTTAAGAAACAAAAATATTAAAATGATGCAATCTTAAACCAAGCTCCATTCTTCATGATCTCCTAGTGTGCTTTTTAAATCTCCATACATGCTCATGAAAAATTCAATCCTTCCTGCTATTGATCTTCATAAAATCCTTTTTACTCAACTTCTCGCATGGAATATGTTTATCCTTGGTTGCAAGCCAAGCCATTATAATCAGAGTCTTCATCAGGTAATGCAGAAAAAATTGCATATTAAAGGCGATCGTCAATGGAAATGTGTGTGTATTATTAGTTGTTAGGCTGTATTACAATAGAAAGCAAATGAGCATCAAAAGAAGAATACTGTTGTTCGCGATTAACAAGTGATCCATAGATAAATAATTGAATGTTCTTTGAAGATATCAAACAGCAAAAATGTCGCAGATATGCAGAAGAGGATACATATATATGGCAAACAATTCAAAATAATATTTGTTCAGTAGGCCACCTTGTCAATAATACTTTCTATGACTTCATCAGAAAGATTCATGCCCGATTCAGCAAGCGTAGCGACTACCATTTGCTTGACCTGTGCAACAAAATCTTTAGTTGCAACCTGTGACCAGGTGAAACAACTCTAGCTCCACAGCAGAGGTCTATCAGAATTCAGAACCTAAATTAGGAAACAAGTTCTGCTGAAGTGATGTTTGATAAGGCAATTTGATTCTGAAAAACATGTGAGCAGGCAATTAAATGGAATGCACCTAAGATAATATACTAACACATGTTTCCCAGTTGGCATTTAACATCAAGCTACGGAAGGAAACAAATAAAACCAAGTAGGTTCCTTCTCATTCATTATCCACAATCTGTGAGTACTGTAGTTGTGGTACATAAATTGTTTGTAATAGGGAGACTGAACAAGTCATGCAGAACAAACCAGGTCATTCATGGAGCCATACTAAAGTACTCATCAGACAAGGGTTTTAGACACTAAATTTGGCTGAATACAGGAGAAGTCTAATTTATATCTACTAATTCAATGCTGCAAAATACCAATTAACTAAATAAAAAACCAAACATCACTCCAAATCAGGTATCAATTATACAAAAAGTACAAATAGTAGGACCTTTTCTGGATGACATCAGAACAGTTGCATGGATCTTTGAATATTTCATTGAATAAAGGTGTTTTATTCCATTGCCACTGAATATAGAATCTTAGACTAATATGTTACCAGGCATGTATTCCAAAGTTGCCTTTTTCTATTTTTTTTAACATTAAATGCTTACATGAATTAGTATCCACATGGACCTAAGTCTAGGTCGATATAGCAAGCTGCCTGTCTCAGCTTGACCAGGTCAAGGCCAAGTTTTGCTGGAATTTATGGTGCCTGATAGTTTTGATTTTTATGGTTTGCAAAGGCCTTGGAGGCAAAAATCTTCTAAGTTAATTTGCAGATCCAGCAGAAGCAAGACCAGGCAATTTTGTTATGAAGAGAATGGTACATGAGAAAGAGGTCCCAAGTACATAACATGACTTGCAAATATAAGAAATGAGAGGAAGTGGAGTTGCCTTGAATTGTAAATTAGTGAACAAGATGATATGACAAGTGGAGTTAAGGTTAAAGGACCATATAAGGAGAGCAGACTTTGTCAAAGGGCTAGGAATGAGGAGCTGGCAATTTAGGAAACTACAAAAAGAAGTTGAGGTAAAGGCATTGAAAAGCATTCTCATTAACCAAGGATATGGTTTTGTGCTTCTATGACATGTATGCAACTGACAAAGGATTCATTTTAGCCAAGCTTAAGTACCTGCAGTAAACCTAATTTAACTAAAATTTGCAGCAGCCATTGTAACTACTCTGACACAATCTTAAGACAGCTATAATGATCGTTGTGTTTTCATTTACACTTCCTGTATTTTTCTCTTGTATGCTCCTGACACCAAAACAGAATTATAACTACAATGTGATCCAGGTAGCTCACATAGGCAGCAAAAAACATAGAACACTAGAAAACAAGCTAAGCAGAAGAATCGATGCATAGAAAGGATTGAAAAACTCAACTGTAGATATCAAATTAGAGCATATAGAAGGCAAATGAAATTCACGATATTGATAGGTGAGAAATTTTAACTTATCAGGAACACAGATAGAGCCAATGATTTGGAATTGATAGGAAGGCATCCACTGAACAAGTTTTTCATTCCCATGGCTCTTTTTACAGAAAGATGGAGCCATAAAAAATAACCTTGCTTAGTTAGATGGACCCATAAAAATAACCTTGCTTAGATACGTGGTTATCTGCCCAACAGAAGTTATCTTGTCAATAAGCATCATATGGATCTCATACATACATTGCTGACAATGATATGTTCAGTTACATCACATGGATCATGCTCTCTAAGGAAACGAGGCTCGGAGAAAATCAGACAAAAAAATATTTGAGGACCCTTTTTATCACATAGGGCACAAACTAATTGCAACTGATTGTAAAACTATTAGGTGCATAGCCTCCTCAGTAAGCCACATTGTTATGTTATATAAAACAAATATAGAAAATGGTAGTTGACAGTTTACTTCTAACAAAATTCTAACTCCAAAATCTAAAAGGATCGGGATATCACGTACAGGATTGTTACAGTTCTATTTAACAAATTCATGCAACCACTAGCTAGTGGAACAAACAAAGAGAAAGCTCAAAAGCATTTCAATGGGAAATAAAGAGCAGGGACAAGTAGCTGAAGCCTCAAGGTGCCTGAAAGATATTAAAATTAAGGACCATAAGTACTCTTAAAGTAGAATCGCAAAAGAAATCATCTCATATGCACAATACTCAAGTTAATAAATTTGGACCATGACTAGGAGTAATACGGTTGAATGGGATTTGTTCAGAAAGTTGACATGGAACCAAGAGGCCCATGCGTTAATTTCGTGCCAAAGCCAGTTTTGGGGTCAATGGGTTCCCTGAACAAGGACATGACCAAGATAATCAGCAATTGATGCACTCACAGTCCACCATGCCACATTTTGACTTCCAAAGCAAAAAAAAAAAGAAAAA
>KE505009.1:571466-591690 GCA_000441515.1 Elaeis oleifera | reverse complement strand
GAGAGAGAGAGAGAGTAAATAATGATAGAGAATGGTCTACTCATTTAAGTACATCCATATCAAGCATATAAGGATGGTAATTCAGTTAGAGCGCCTGGAACAATCACTACTGGAAACTCTCCATGAGCACCCTTTAACTTGGTACTTTTTAGCTCCAATTAAGTGTTGCTCCAATGAAGTGTTCAACTTGGCCCAGTTGATTGTCTCATCTTGGTGCCAGTGATGGCACATGGCTAATTTGATGGATGACCGGTTCGCGCATGTGAAAGGGAGGTGTAAGCAAAAGTTGAGGCTAGCATATGACAATATCAATAAAGTGGTGTAAGGAGGAGAAGGACAAGCAACAAATCAATGTTATTGATGTAGTAAAGGGCCACCAATGGAGAATGATTTGGAAGGATAGAAAAAAAGAGGAACATGAAAAAGGTGATAATTATCAATTTTTTTAATTATTAATAATCAATTTTATATATTTTCATTCATCAAGTATTCCTGCCTAAGGTTGGCTCTCATATTCTTTTAAGTTTTCTATATCTGTTCTCCTAACCTCCAATAATATTAATTTAGATCTTTTTTTTATTTTAACCTTCAATCTAAATTAAGTACATCATTCCAATTTTCTTATATTTTTTTCTTATATATATATATATATCCATATCATCCCAATCAATTTTTCACCATATTATCTTTAATTTACACAATACCTATAACTACTTTAATATATTAATTTTTAATCTACTCATCTTTCGTGTATCCATCTTAATATCATTTTTATTTATGCTATACTTAATTTTTTTTAATATATTTTCTTCATTGCTCAACACTTTGAGCAACAAAATATTGAAATTCTATTTGCTATTTTATAATTTTTTCTTCGAGTCTCCAAAGTATATATCTATCATATAATATTCCCAATGCATCTCTCTATTTTATCCAATTAATTTTAATTCATTTACATATATTTCCATTTATCTCTCCTTTATTTTATATAACACATTCTGTATAAAAGAATGTCTCTTGTCCACCAATCTCTGTGGAAGGGTGCAAGGGAAAAAGAAGTTGGTTATCAATTGATAAGCAAGATGGGTCCGCTACCATGAGGATGCAAAATGTGGGCCTCGGTGCATGGACCAATAGACCATAGGTTAGGAGTAGAGAGTTTGTTCTTGCAATCACTTTCTATTAACTATTTGAAAATGTTCTTAATTAATTAATGACAATTGCTTAGATTCATAAGGCTTCATCAGCAAGTGGGTCAGGTTGGATCAAGAACGGGAACAACTTAATTTCCATTCCTTATTTTAATCGAATTAAAAAAAAAAATCCAAATCTAATCCAATCCTCTTTGGGTTGGATGAAGTCGCATTTACTATTAATTTTAATCCACCTAATTTTCAACTCAAATCAGATCAAAAATAATTCAAATAGAAATCATAATAAACATATGTAAATTGAATTAAATAATAATAAACAATATATAAATATTATTAAAATATATTTTACATAGAATTTGCATGATAGTCCTGCATGGCTAATCAATAAAATAACTTATTGACTCATTATATCATGCGAAGAAACCAATTTTTATATTCAATTATAGTTTTAAAATACATATCACACTAGTTTGAATTTGAATTTAAGAATTTCAATAACAATCCCTACAGAAAATGATTCATATTTTCTATCTAAGTCTAGTCCAAATAATTTTGGCTCTAGTTGGACCTCATTAATTTTGAATTGGTTCCATAAAAGAAGTCAGTCAATTTAACCCGGCTTGCAAATTTTGTAATATATTGAAACATAACATATTTATAATATCATAAAATTTAAAATTATTATATATTTTTAATATAATTAGTATATATTATTTATATGAATTGGTATATTATTAATATTATAATTTAATATTTTTTTGATTAAATAATTATTATATTCGTTTGTACGAATACATAAAAAAAAAGTTAGCAAGCAAGCTAGGATGAACGTAGGATGGACGTCATGAAAGCCAAGGCCAGAATTTTGCGACTTTTCATGCGCACCGTAGGATGAACGTCATGGACGGGCGGACGTCTCTGATCTGCTGAATAGCTACAGGGCCCCACCTCCCATAGTCCACCATCTCATTCCCTCGATCGCCGCCCTGCAGCTTCTCCCGTCGTTTCTCCATTGTTGGCTTCCGGTGGAAGTTAACCATGAAATTGGCTCCCAAGGTGATCTTTCTTGTCCGAGACCCCGACGGCTTCGGCCCCGCCATCGCCGATGCCCTCCTCCCGAGCTCTGATTCCAAGTTTACGAGGTTGTAATCCATTCCCTCGACCAATCCCAAACCCTAAACCTCATTTACGTTGTTGTGAGATCGATCTCTCACGATTTCTTGTACGAATCTTTCAGAGAAACTTCTTCGTTCGAACTCTCACTGGAGAAGTACGGCATTGGCGACCGCAAAGCGTCGGGTGATCTGATCGAGTTTGTAGACCCCCATGGATCGCCTCAGGCACGTCAATTCTCAGTATACTTTGCCTCTCTTGAACTACAATTTATTGTTCTTATGGTGAACTGTGTTTAATTAATGAATGTTAAGTGGATATGGTTGGAGTAATTATAGATGTAAACTTATTTCCTTGGGTTAGTTAATTATATTTGATCTTGTCCTCTTATTTCTATTACTTGATTCTCCCAACACGCAATTTAGTTGGTTGTCTGCCGGGCAGATTTGATTCTTGATCCAATAATGTTTCCTTTTTTTTTCCTCTCAATTTCTTGTTTGGAAGTGCATCGTGAAATTATTTTATATTAGTATTGTTGAAATTATGAAGCATAATGATAAACTGATATTTTCATGAAGGACTATGCGAGAATGTTCCATGCCATGCCTAATTTGTGGTCTATTGTCTTGAATGTAACACATATTAAATATTTTTTATAGAATAATCATTTAAAGGCTATGCGCAGGAGAAGAGCTTTTTGAGAAACTATACGGTTCCTTCTGTAAGTGAATCTGAGACTTTGAAGTGTAGGTGTTGGAACAAACATGAGAGATGTTGGTTGAAATGCTCTATTGTGAATTATTTTACAGGCGTTTCATGGTTTTTCTTGTTCTAAAGAGTCAGTACTTTGGAATAGTCTTCTATTGCTTTCGATGAGTTGAGGAAATTTTTCCTCCGTCGTGCACCCTATCCGCCCTATTTATTTTGAGACTATGACCATGCAATTCTTCCTAATGAATACCTTGTTAGCTGCTTTCAAGTATATGTTATATTTGCACTTTTGTAAAACAGAACCTTTATTTCAAGCATTAGTTACCATATACAAGATTAAGTAGGATGTTTGTTTTGAAATATTGGTTCCTATTGTAAGTTGCAATGGAAGAATGAGCTTGTTCGGTTTTGTGGCAATTTATGTGGTCCAGAATCATCGGTTGTCACTGGCTTACCAGACACTTCATGAAACAAGGATCAATGGTATAGGAAGTTTAGAGGTTTCATTATTGGAGGAGATTCTATTCTGTTGCTTTAATTGGCATAGGTTATGTCGAGTTTGGTCAGACATCATGCAAATGTTAACTATAGCAGAAAGCAAGCTTGAAACTTCAACCCCTCTTCTATTTATTGGAAGTTCAGGGAAGTCTAATTGTTTCCTGGAGCAAAATGTGTGAGGTTACTGGATGCTGTGAGGCATTTTATTCACTTACTTGAGCTGATGCATGGATCAGGAAATTGTTGCCTCACTCAAACAGGACTGAACAGGGAAAGTACGCATTTGAGAATAGATTAATATGCAAACACTGGTTTGTATTTTGTAATGGTTTGCTGGCCTACTGAAAAGCAAAATAGGGGGCTACCTATTTGTGGTTTTGGGATTTACTAACAAGATCAGGGATTCACAAGGCTTTCTACCTATGCTTATGGCCCCATTGACTTAGTTCTGGCCTTCTGGGTGTTCTACTCTGGAAGGAGTTAAAAATTATCTGGTGTGCATGTGGTTGGCTTTCTGATCACCTATGTTTCTGTATGGTGGTTGCTTGCTTATTTTATATAAAAGATTTTGAACATTGTCATTGACCAGGGCTTGATGGATGTACTGTTTGAACTGTGACAAAAAAAAAAAAAAAAGAAAAGAAATATCTGATGGTTGATTTTGTGAGCCCCACCTCAAGGCAGGATTCTTGGAGGGTATCAAACAAAACTTTACAGATAATTCCGAGTGTTTATTTATTTGGTTTGCTCTCTGGTGTTGTATGATTGTGTTAAGGCAAGAGACAGGGGCAAAAGTATGTGGCAACACATATTAGGGCACCTCAAATACATTATTTAGAAGATGGGCTTTCCAAAATTCAGCTAGCTGACTCTTGGCTTGTTTTCCTTTTTTTTTATATATTAACAAAAAAATTATTGGTCAGGGCTGATATAACTTCTATAAGTTGCCAGGTAGGTGCCTGCCAATTCTCCCTTATGTTTACTCTAATATTTGAGGTTGAGTGTAAGTATGATTATTGTATTGTTTGGTTGGCATGGTTATATTGCTGATAGACATTCATGATACATGTTTATTATAGTGCAGATGTTTGGGTTCTTTAAGGTTTTTGCCTGTGTTCTCTGGGTGGAACTTGATTACAAGGTTATCTAAGGGAGACAACTGGAGTTGGTGTGGCATTTGATCTATCCATCATTTCAATAACAGCTACACTTTTTGGTTGATGGTGAGGACAATTTCTATATTATATATTCAGGGTTATATCTTATCTCTAAAAGTTTCAGCATGCATGATCAGAATATGATGGTCACAAGGTTTTGAAAAGTGGCTGCTAAATGGACCTGCAAACTCCTATACCATGGTGGGGCACCCGAAAAAAAAATCTCATACTCTGCTTTATTTGGTTTCTGGATTTCTTCTTGTTCACTAGAGTAGGCAACAAATTGGAGAAGAATTTTCTCGGAAGGGGCTGCATGAGGGGTGGGAGGTGGGGAATGGGCACTTTATGGGATGAGATTTGGTTTGTGAAGCCAGGAAGGAATGCTTCATTTAGTATTAACCAATGCAACGCAAGGTGGAAAAATAGATACGTGAAAAGAAGTAAATAACAGGATTTCCTGAAGAAGTCCTATACAATCCTCGTAGATGGTGGAGTGCAGTTAGCAGAATAGACCCTAATAGAGGTAAAAAATCCAAGTCTTTAATTAGATTTTGTAGATACAAATTGTTTGCTCATTCCACTATCATTTATAAGCTAGTTACATGAAACAAGGTTTAAATCAGCAGCTAAAATAATGGAGTGTGCGTTTTATTCTGAATTAAGATTAGTTTGATTGAGTAATGGCAACTATAAAGGATTCCAGATTTGAGATGGGATAAAGCATTAGGAAGAGGCACAGATGTAGGAGCAAGATTCCGACATGTGCTGATCTCTTAGACGGAGAGATTGATTGTGAGTGTCCATCGGGGAGGATGAGGAGGGTAACGAAACATTGTGGATGAGCTTGACAGATCTTGCCATTCAACAAGCATATAAACTAGAACTATGACAATTTGGATAGTTGGAATGAAGCAGAGTTGGTATCTTTTTCTATAGCCTATACGGCAGATGGTTTGTAGGGGAAGGAATCGTTGGATTTTCAAAAGGAACAAACGACAGAATGGAGGTAAGATTTGGTTGGCTTTTGATTGCATACCAATTACTTGGTTGATTTTTGGCCGTGTTACATTCTTCTTCTACTTCATTTGATTTCCTATGAATTTACATAAGTATGTTTGAATAAAATCCTAAAATATACTATGTCTTTTCCCTTACATTTGCACCTCAATAATTTTCATGATACTCATATTACCTTTTAACAAGAGTCACTAAGTTGGAGATGTTAATTTTGTGCTAGTTTTATGATAATAGATTTCTATGAGTACTAGTGAGTTTCTGGGTCAAACAAATTCATTTTTGAGAGAAGTAACTGCTACACTTGATTGGGTTTGCTCATGAGGCCTTTGCAGTTATCCAACTCCATAACAAAGAAATAAAGAATATGATTTGTGGCTTGTCTTTAAAAGTATACTAACTAATGAAAATTTTGTTCTAAAAACTTGAGAGCTATACACACATATTTCCGAGAAAAGCAAGCTATACCTTCTTGAGGAAGGGACTGGTAACTATGGTGCCACGCTATGGGGACTAGGAACTGCGAGCTAAAAGATGAATAAAAATAATGAAAATAACTGAAAGGATAAAATAGAACTACTGGTCATTCATTAGTCAAGGGCCTCTTCTCAAAAGTATATCTTAATCTTTATATATCTTCTTCTTAACCATTAGATAGTTGTATGTGTTGACACATGTCATCTTTGGTAAATGCCACTTCAACCATGTTCTTTTGATAGCTTCTATAGCTAATTTCAGTCTCTAAACTATCTGTCTCCACTTTCCACGTCCTAGTCTCCACTTATCAAATTCTCATCTCCTACTCTTGGATCTCTACCCTATATCATGCTGATGATTGGGCCGCATGAATAGCATGGAGCATAATCGGCCTCTCGGTCAACACCTAGCCTGTTGGGTAGACTATACTCTAAATTGGTCTATGTTTCATGAGTTGTCCTTGAGACTTGGCCTATACCTCCGGTGATTCATCACTTGGCCTTGTCCAACTGGCGCTTTTTTAACATCACTTGGCCTACTTTATGTGGCACTGCTTGGTAACTTGATTGGTCTATGTACAATCATTTCCTGCTCTAGCATTTAAGTATCATTCATCAAGTCTGCCCTTGTTTCAACATCTTAGTCGATCGTCATGCCATTAATTGGAATGTGATGCAAGTAGTTTTGCCCAACACTTTTGACTTTGGTTAGTGGTGTCTACTCCCATCCGGTTAAATTCGACCCCAATGCCTGGCCTACTTCCATTACTGGGGCCTTTGTTATTCTTATTACCTAGCTTCTAGCGCCACCATGTGGCTGTTATCTAACCAACTTTAGGTTTCACTGTTGATTAGGATGTGGCATAAACAACATGGCATATCCAAAAATTCCATAATAAGTGTCCATCCAAGAAACTTCCCCTTTCATGGTTTCCTCTAGCTCCTTTAGCTGTTACTTCCATAGAGATCAATTGTTAAACTGAAATTCTCAAAAGAGTTGGAATGAGGTTAAGAAAGAAATTGGAAGAGGTGCTATATCCAGTGGTTATGCTGGAAAAAAATGGATTCAGATGTCATGATTACTAAATAGATTTTGAAAATTGCAGGAAAGAAATTTTACATTAGGTTGGAATTTAACCTTAGATATATAAAACCTTGGAACTTGCTGCAAAAAGGCAGGATTGTGAACAATAATTACTGCAAGCTTGATCCTGGAATATTTGCATTAATTCCATTTTGTTGATACCATTAGAAATGTATGTGCATGAGCAATCTTAGAGTTAACATACTAGTAAGTTTCCAACTTCTCCCTTTATTGTGGGCAAAAGTAATCTAATATCTGCTAAATCATTTCAGGTGTCCATCTTGCTCCTACCTAATTATGGACCTCCTATTGCTGCATGTGCTGTCAAAGAAGTTTTGGCACTTATTTCTTCAGAGGAAAGTTCCAATCATACTACTATAATCCTTCCATATGTCATGAAGGCTCTGATGGTTAATCAAGAACTGGCGAATCCAGCATCATCTGAGCGGAAAGTGATGCTGTATGGAGCTGAAATAGGGGGCACAACTGATATCATTCAGTCCATGATTGCTGAAACTGCCACCCTCCATTATTGCAAATTCATTGCGAATCTTTGGCTTGCTTGCTTCAGATGGCTCGTGTCTTAAATCTGCCTACAGTGCTTATTGCATCGCATGCTCCCGACCAAAGTAAAAGATCTGCTGATCAGGAATTTGAGGTATCATGAAAGATATTTGCTGAAGTCAAATATGCTAATTGCTAGGATTTGGTGAATAATTCAAGTATAATTTCTTTAAATTACTTTTGCCTTCTATGCATGACATATACATAATTTAGGTTGATTGTAGTGCAGCTTGGATAGATTATCAAGATCAGAAAAATTGAGATATTTTCATTCATGGTTATGGATTTGAATATATCATGCTGGGCATAGTTTCAGTTCTAAGGCATCTTGTCTGACACACTGGAAAATAAAACGTATCCACAAAATATTGTTAATCAGTGAATAAACAAGATCTAAGATTTCGTAATTTATTTATGAGAAAAGCATTTTTTTAGAACTTGTTATAATACCAAGTTGCTTAGGTGTTAGTCAGCAGATTCATTTGCAGCTGCTTTATATGGAGACTAGTATTCTTGTATGGAAGACAATTTGCTCACCAAAGAATTTTCTGAGTGGATATTCCACTGTGTAGGTACAAGTGGATTTTTCCCATTTCTGAACATAAATACTTCATTCCCAGCCACAAAAATTTATATTGGAAAGTCCCTTCACAATCATGGTCCATCTTGCACCGCAGGAACTATAGGGTTTTACATGCAAGAATCCTGGTTTGCTCTGACATGTTGCTTTTGAAACCGCTAGTGAACCTTAAGCTGGCCCTGTATGATTTGCAAGAAGAAAAGATCTTAATTTCACTAACCTTATGTTATATTCTGTTTAATTATTTGCATCCCAGTGATCGTTACTGATTAAATTGAAGCTTTGAGAAGTTCAACTGGACTGTTATGAAAAATATTATCTAGTGATCCACTTGGTTATCCAAGAACATAGTATAAAAGCGTCAAAAGCTGCTCCCAGGCAATCTAGCATATGTAGGAGAAGAATCCATTTGTTGTAACTTGCACATCATATAATCACGTCACACTCCTATTTTGTAGTTATCTATGATAGCATTGGTGATCATAGCAATTAAGGGCTTGCAGGTGCTGTCCCAACTGCTACTTTTCTAATTGTTATTCACCATTATTGCTATTGTCTGCATCACTAGTTTGTTGTGTTTCTCCAACTTAGTGGTTTTGATTTTCAGGCATGGTATGAGGTAGGGCATTTCTTGGCCAACCATATGGGTCTTTGCTTCTCCAAAGAAAGACTCCAACAGAAAGGGATTGTGAAACCGAGGAGTGTTCAAGAACCATGGCGTGCATTATATGGATAAGCTTACAGGCAACTGTGAATCATATACTAAAATGTGGATTTCTAGGCTCATCATTTGAAGAAAATTCTTGAAAGGGTTTTGCGGACCAGAATGTGAGCGTATATGGAATTATGCTGAAGAAATAGACAGCAGCTTAGTTGATCAATGCATATTTTTGTCACTAAACTGATAGTACTCATTTTCACGGAATTGTTTGTCTTGTGATGGAACAGTCATCAGCATAGTTTTGGGCTTCGATGTTACAGCAGTATGTTTTGAGCCTGTTTGGATTTTGATTTTTTTTTGTTTAACTATCTTGTATGGTTATTGAAATGATGAAAGAGCACAGATATTGAACTCAGAAAAGCTACGTAACTGAAACATAAATCCCTCATTAGGCTTCTCACTGACAGCTTGTACTGTGTCAGGCCTCTGGCTGTCGTTGAGAGCTACAGAAGTTACATGACGACCATGTAAGCTTCCTTTTTGTTGTTGAGATTTCTGTATAACACTTTGAAAATAGCATTTCATTGAAAATGCATAATTGTGCAGTAGGAATTCATTGCGGCAATGGTAAGAGTGTGGTTTAGCTGCCCGATGGAGGGAAGAAGTTTTCCATAAAAAGGCTTTGCAAACTTTATAATCGATGATTCATTTACATTTCACAGCATTGACAAAGCTAAAACCATATGTGTCTGGAGAAGTGATCCAATTTCCGTTAACAGGCGGGACTCGAGGAGCTACAAGGAATACCGATGGTTAATGGAGACGGGTGGCTGTGCTGTTAAAAGGAGAGCGTACCCACTCCTCTTAAATTGACAATTAATTTTATCGGGTATCTAAATGGAAGAGTCATAAAGTTAATTGTGATCTATGTTATTAAAAATATTCAATAATTAAAAATTATGTATTTTTATGGTTTCTAACTTAGCATCAAGTAGATATAAAAAAATATATGATTAAAATGATATGAGATCATATTTTGCTATAATATAAGTATTAAAATCTTTTGATTTTCAATATATTCATATTTTAATATATGTAAATCATGATTAATGAGATGGATTTTCAATTCAAATATTTTTTAGAGTATTTAATATACTAATATAATAAAATTATCTATTTCATATCTACATGATCCATAGGTTAGAGCTATCAAAAAATGAGATATTTTGCTTCTAGATATTTTTAGTGGTATACATCATATAGATTTTGGACTTGAATGTCTACTTATTGATATTAAATCTAATTGAAGTAGATATCCTCTCTTCTGGATAGAAGTATAATCCATTCCTAATTAATATCCTGTCATTATATGCTTCTAAGAACCATAGTTTGTAGCTTACCTAAAAAAAAGAACCATAGTTTGTACACTAAATCCATAGCATCAAGTGGCTCTGCACCAATCTAATGGACCATTTCTATTGCATGGTATGCTCCCATAGCTGGTACGAATAAGACGGGGACCTTCCAAACAATAACATGTTCGTCCAATCTGGTTGTTGAGGCCTCTGAGGCTTTTGGGCGGAACAGGCTGCGATGCAATATGCGGCTCAAATCGTAGAACGAGGTGACAAAACCCTACCAAGCCATTGCCGTCGTCACGCGGGGTCGTTCCCGCTGCATTTCGAAACCAGAGAAGGACTCGAGGACGAAGAAGAAGAAATAGAAGGGGCGAGAGAATACGCGCAGCAGAAGACGAAACACACGTTGATAGATAGATGGGCTCTCGACGCTCGCTTCAGACTCTTCCCTACTACTCTCGCATCCGCCTCTTCCTCTCTCGATCCATCTCCTCCACTCCCCACCTCCACAGTGTTGGATGGTTCGACAAGATCAAAGGCGTCATCACCGGCAAATCCACCACCGATTCCAAGTCCTCCTCCTTCTCCCTCATCGGTCTGCCTCTCTCTCCCTCTCTCTCTCTCTTGTCTCGTTGTAATTGTAGAACCTTCCGATCTGATTTGTGGCCTGGCTGTAGAGTTCGCCGATCAGATGCAGAAGGCGCGGATGCTGGACTCCTTCAAGAAGTTCGAGGTCGGCCGCTGCAGCGGCGCCACCATCTCCGAAGCGTTCAAGAAGCAATCCGCCATCCTCCGTTACCTTGGCTCCATCGATCCAACGGGAGAGGTTATTCCTCTTTTTCGGGGAAAGTACTTTTTTTTTGCCCATTTATGAATTAAATTTCGAAACGAACTAATTTATATGTAATTTCGAACATTTGTTGTATGTCAATGTACTGCACTAGATTGTTGTATTGCCTTTTCTTTAAGAAGTTTAGGTTTTGTTTGGTTTATATGGTTCTGTTTATAAGATACTACCTGAAAGTGCTGTTTCACTTGCAGAATCTCCAAGCTAGCCACAAACATGATGCGACAAAGCATTGCAATTGCACGATAGCTGACGTTGAGCATGTACTGGCGAAATATTCATGGGCCAAAGAGGCACAGAAGAAGATAAAAACGTTAAAGGAGGAAGGGAAGCCATTGCCAAAGACCTTTAATGAGGTACTTCTGTTTCCCTTGATCAATATGTTGCATGAAGAAATGCAAACTATTGTTGTTACCGGAATCAATTTATATGATATGATGGTCTGGATCTTCTATTACCATTCAAAAAGCTCCACATGGTGTTGTTTTTTTGGCAAAATTTAAGAAATTTTGCCACAACACCTATTCAGAATTAAAGGGAAGGTGCGGCCATCTATTGTTCTATTGTTAAATGATGGATTGATTATTCTACCATTGAGTGCATTCCTGTTTTATCATTCTTTTGAAGTGAATGTGGGTGCATGCCATTATGATTCTTTTCATTTTTGTAAATAATAAAACATTCAGCTTCATTTTGAAGTGCTTTATTTACAGACTGTAATAAGGAATGAAAATTTGATTGCATAAACTGAGTGATTAAGATTGCTAGCAAAATTTGTTCTTATTTAGGTGTGGTTAGCCTCGAAGAAAACGACAAATTATGTCTTTGTTGACAAGTTCTTTCTCTGATCTTTGTGTCATTCTCCTTTTCATAACTCATCCTGTTGATGAAGATTGCTATCCCTACTCTTACATTATGAATGAAAAGCATTTTGCTAGCTTCCACAGAGTCTGATCAAAGCAGAAATCACAGTGTCATCTTATCCAGATTTGATGAAACAACCTATAGGTCTAACAGCTGGTGCTGGTTTAGTATCCAATATTATTAACCATGTGCAAGAATTCTAAGGAACCTCCATAGTTGACTACTTATCGTGGTCTTGGGGCTGAATTTAGTTAGGAATATCAGCTAAATATTCCAGAGAACTCTATAAAATTGTTAGTCTGTCATAATTGATTTGGAATGGAATTAAATCTCTTTATTTGTGTCTGAATATCTGGCATGAAATCTAACATGAAGATTTGCTTAATAAGATTTTAAAATCAGCAGATTTTAGATGACCTTTCCTATCAACTTCTACTGGAAGATGTGTTGGTGAATTTCCAAATTGTATAACATGGTTATCCTTTTTCCACGCTCAGGAGAAAAGAGGTGGGTTAGGTGGCATGGTCTTTTTTTCTTTAAATTTAGGTTTCTA
Source organism: Elaeis oleifera (assembly GCA_000441515.1). Classification (NCBI taxonomy): domain Eukaryota; kingdom Viridiplantae; phylum Streptophyta; class Magnoliopsida; order Arecales; family Arecaceae; genus Elaeis; species Elaeis oleifera. Next base: position 579,056 of record KE505009.1, on the reverse strand, counting down.
CAGGTGCAACTAATGAAGATTCTACAGTATCTACTAAGATTGAATGATTGATCCTTGAGTGCATCAAGGTTTTTGGAGGCTATCGTGTACTTTTGGAGAAAGCTCTATATCACCAATAAGATTGTGGTATGCCCATAGTAATCTCAGATGTACTTTGTGTGCTTGAATTTCATTCTTGCACTAGATAGCATGCTAGATTTTTAACTCTTGAGTGTTATGTGCTAATATGATGGATTATTCTACCATAGGTAAATAACTTTGATATCACCTAATCAGTTTTATTCTGATATATAATAAAAGTACCATTTTTTAAAGACAATGAGCCTTATCTGGTTTTATAGGTGCAAAAATTGATGGGCTCAACACCATTTGATGTTGGCAAGTCTAATTTGGCGAAGAGCGGGGAAATGAGCAGAAATGCTCTTTGCCCGTGCGGATCTAAAAAGAGATACAAAAGGTCTGACATTACTAGCTTTACTAATATGCAGCTCCTATCCTTGATCTTTGATAATTCCATACTATGCTCTTTTTATTTTCTATAAGGTGAACCGTTTAAGTTTTAAGAACAATCAGAAAGTATGAAACAAACTTGGCTATGTAATGAGCACTCTGGCAGGCCCATCATGTGTGCTTAAAGATGACATAATGAATTATTTATTGGAGAAAACGATGTTTAACCAATAATGAGCAATTGCAACGTATATGTTCCTGTCCTTGACTGTCTTATCAATCTACAAGTAGGACCCACCTCTTCACAAGAGTAATTTGGAACATCAATTGATGAGTATTGAATTTCATATTCCTCAGTTTGGTTTAACAAACCTTCATACCTCACCTAAGGCTTGTGATAGTTCTAAAGTAGAATCAGATAACCATAACCATCAAGCCTTGTCCTAATAATTACGGTTGACTCTAGAAGTACTTATTTAAGAAAATACCTGTTAAAAGCTACCATGACAACCTTTTGCTAGATCATTCATCATAACTTCTATCCATGTCTGATTAAAATATTCTCCTTTCTCTAACCTCTTGATGCAAACTAGAGCACCAATCACTACCAGGCTCTCTTAATATTTGTTGCATGCAAGGACAGTCTCATATACTGATTTATCTGTTAATGCACCTTCTGCATCTCCTTCATTGTAGTCATCCACAACTGCATCCTCCCTTTCTTTATTCATCCTTGTTTGTTTGAACCCTTTTTATTGCTAATAGCTTTGTACTGCTGCTCATAGGCTTGATGTAGTAAGTGATCATCTATTTGTTTGCCGAAGATCTAGGAGCTAACGTGTTCTTATTTTAGAGATGCTGAACACTACTTATGCTGTAGAATATATATTTGGCATCAGTTGAACATTTGGTTATATTCGCTTAATTGCTTTATCCGTTTATGTAGAGACTTAGTTTTCTAGATCATGGTTTCAAGTTTGAATATAATGTTTGAACTATTGAAGATGAATAGTAGCTAAGTTTGAGGAATGATTATTCTTGTTGTAATAGATTGATTTCCATAGAGGTGTTTGAGATGCTTGAATCTCAAATAATATCTCTGTAGCAACATCAATGACAATGAATGCATCTTGTGGTTTATGTATTCTAAGCCGTAAAAATTGTCATGATATAAGCTTATGGACTCAGAGCAGATGAAGCAGTAATAATCTATCCTGATCAGGCAACTTGCTGCTTTCTGGGTGAAGTTCAATCTTAAAGAATATTTCCATTTTGTTTGCTAATATATCACAGCTTATGAAGAACGGAATGCAAAGTTTTCATGGTTTCCAGAATTAAAAGTCAAATTTGAGAGCTTTTCCATTATATTTAAATTGTTTCCTTTGATATCATAGTTTTACCTAACGAAGAGGCCTTACCACCTGTTAGGTATCATTCTTCAGATGCTTTACCACCCATGTTTATCCAAGGTTATATTTTGGAAATTGCACCTGTAGTATTGTCTTTGTTCATGTTTTTTGACCCTTTCCTGGATGCAAAATGCATATTGCTTCCTCCCTCTCTGATCCATGCTGGATATGCTTAGCCCATCACTTTTTATCTCTGTTTACTATTCCTAAACTTCTTCTAGATACAGTATGTGCATCAGTTAATGTTTTTGAATGAATTGATAACCATCACAAAATGCAGTGCCTATTTGCAGATGGTGCAAATGTTGTCTCTTTTTCTATTCATTCAATTACTATGTTGTTTATGGAAATATGCTACTTTGTGTGCCATCTCTGACAGTCTAGGGGTTGACGCCAGGAAAATGTGTTTGGCAGATTGTAATATCATTGTTTGTGTCAGATCCTTGGATGAATTTCTACTAATTTTTTTCAACAAGATAAGAACATACGAATATATCCTCATTCCACGTTTGTAAGACTTCTTTATATTTGAACAGGTGCTGTGGAATGACTTGAGTTGAAAACAGCTGGTGGATCTGAAAAATCTTCTCCAAGACTCCCAACTGTTGTAAGATACACAACCTGTGGAAGTGGTGCTTTTAGCAACCACATCAAATTTGAACATAATTAGAAATCATGCTATTATTTTATGTAATTGACTTTTTAGGTGACATTGCTGTGGGCAGTGATTCTCTAATGTCAACGATGCTCTTGAAATCAAGGCAATTTACTTCTGGCAGATGGAGGAGGTTGAGACTGGGCAGTTACAGCACTGACCATTATATCATCTTCTGTAAAACTGATACTGCAATAATCTTCATTTAGTAATTTTAGAAGCCAAGTAAAATGCGGGAGACCATTTTCTCTAGATTCAGAGCTGCTTAATTGAAGCCATGGTGCACCAATGGAGTGGTCATACTTTGACTTGCGGGATAATTTGCAGAGTTGAAGCTTGATTAGGTAATAAATTTGTAGCAGCTTCTCGTAATCAACATGGTCTTTCATCTGTTTAATTACCATTTGTTCTGCTCTTCCCCATTACCTTTTTATTTTTAAATTCATGTGAAGACATAAACGAGATTTAAAGATTTGATATTTTTGACTGCAAAAAGATTTGATAGTGTATGTTGATATATGGTTTTATGAATGATATCCTTACTCTGCATTAATTTTCAAAGTTTCATTTGTGGCAGGAAAAAAATACGATAAGAAATGCGATTGTGCACCGGTTGGGTTTCTAAACCGGCCACGGGCACAAAAATAAAAACTAAAGAAAAGAAAAAGATCATTCGGGTTCTGAATGAGTTCGGATCTAATCTTTATAGTTGGCAATCGGTGGCATGGGAAAGGCCAATGTCATCTTTTCTTTTCCTTTTCTTAGCTGGTGGAGGCGAAGGTTCCCCTTCCCATTATCCACCAAATACTGCGAGGTTTTCTACAATCCGAAACTAATTCTTTCTTCCAACAAACTGGATTTATTAAGCCAATGTAGAATAAATACATCCATAAGAATCGGCAAAGAAAATATCTAGAAGCTTTAGACGGAATGTCTATTGCAGTCGTCTACAATACTGATCCAGTATGATTAGCTACGTATGATGCTGCTTAATCTGCAGCATTATTATCCTTCTCTCTATACATATGTTTTAGTTCAAAAGCCTGTAAAGCGACGGTCCAAACTAATTTCAGCAGTGGAAGAAGGGCATGGTCTTTGTCAAAGACTAGGCATCATCCAAGGTAACTTTTTCTTATTGAACACCAGCAGCATTGCCTGATCGAAGGTCTACAATGCCTTCGGCAGATGGAAGGAACATCCTCTTGTCCTCACCACCTGTTGTTCACCGCAATAGCAGAGAAGGAATTTATTCCCCAGGAACAGAGAAAAGAAGTGTGAGCCATACACACTCGATGACTGGGCAGGCAAACAAGAGGAATTAGGTTTCAGGAGAGTGATCTTGGGGTCACTACTTCGGCGTAAAAGCGTGAGAACGAGGAAGCAGGAGGTCTGTAGTCCTCCTGATACTGGCTTCCATATGGAGACACTAATTTGGATGGTGAGGGAGAGAGCCTGGAATCCTTTCATCACCATCTCATTCTTTGCAACTATTTCTAGCTAGTTTACCTACAAGTTTACATGTCACGCTGTGCCGATACGAGGTAGGAGTTGAGAGGTGGACAATGGCAATCTATCTTCGAGATGGGCAAACATGTCGCCGGTCTAAGCACGCACTGCTCTAGTGCAAAATATGCAATGCAGGATCCCCCAACTTGTCACTAGCCCCATCCAAACACTTCAGTTATTCATAGAATATAACTTACCTGGTTAAGGTTGAGAACAAGTTTGCCACTTTTGAAGTGCTTTATTTGGGTTAGTGGATTGTTTGCATATAAATAAAAAAAATAAACAAACAAAATTTTGACAACAAGTGTGGCGGGAATGAGTTTGTAATTTGCTCGATACGAGCTCATAAAACGTTAGTTACTGTCTATATAAATAGAATTTCATTCTTGTGAGATTGCTCAATTTGGAAACTTTCCCAATTAAGAGCTTATTTAGATTATCCCATGCAATCCAGTAGGATTCACGGGAATGAAAACATATAGGCCAGACCGGGCCTATATTTAGAAAGGGAATACCGTCAGATTGGGCTGGTCCACATACCACTAAGACCTTAGTGTGGCTTAAAATTGACCTTCCTATCATAGGCCAAAATGTGGCATAGCAAGGGGCTAACATCAGTGGGACTCTCATAGACTAATCCACGTTAGGAATGCCAAGAGACAATCTTCTACTAAGGTTCGAACTTCGAAGAGTCCAAAGCTAGTGTGGCAAGGACTCTCTCTACCTATCAAAAGAGGCCTAGGGTGCTAAGTTTGGATATTGGATTATTCTACGATATGGATGTTGGATTATTCTACAATACTCTTCATTTTTTTTTTAATCTTCTTCTTTTTCTATCATCCTTCGAAGTCCTATATAATTTAGGCATCCGAGGCCTTCAGCTGAATCAGCTCTAATGACCTGTTTTGCTTTTCTTTTGTGTATAAATCCATATATCTCTATGGTACATCAATGCTTTGTCCTTAGGGGTGAAAATGATATGGATAATATCCATTCAGATCTATTTTTATATTCGAATCAATTCAGATATGGATGAAAATGTGAAGATCCAACTAATATTTATATCCATATCTATATCTATAAAAAAATGATATAGATATGGATAGATAACCATTTGATCCGCATTTGAATATCTGAATCTATCTGTAATCCTATATAATCTTATATTATACTTATTAATTTTTTTAAAAAATATACAACTACATAAATATGCTATTAACTTGACTTTTTATCTATTATCTAATATCCTTGATTCTGTAGTCATAAAGTTAATTATCCAACTTATATCCATATTTTCAATATCTGAATTGTATCCAATCTGTTTAAAACAAATACTGATATAAATTTTTACATTTGAATAGTGTCTGTATTTATATTCATCGGACTAAATAAATATGGATATGGATATGCTAGTATCCGGTCCATATCTAATCTACTCAGGTAGGATTTTGATGAAACAGATAATAGAAAAGAGAAGAGTAACGTAGAATAATCTGATATCCAAACCTACTATCTTATGCCCTCTTTTATATATAGAGAGTCCTTATCATACTACAATTGGACTCTTTAGAGTTCAGATCTAGGTAGAAAACAACTAGTCGATTGTTTTATCTAGATCAGCCTGACAATGAGTCTCTCATTGAAATTAACCTCTTGCTATGCCACAAGTTGGTCTATGATAGACATGTCGATCTTACGGCATATTAGCTTTTTCTCCTCTTTGGAGGGATAGGCTAGGAGAGGCCCGTGGCCCGTTGAGATGTGCCAAGCCGAGCTTTATAATGTATCATACTAAAAATTATGGTTTCCATCTCAAGCATCCAGCAGTCCAAATGGACTACAAACTAATATTCTTTTCCAGTTCCAACTACTTCTCTTCACCTTCTGCTACATGTGAGGCTATTCCCGCGTTTTAACTTCTCCAGGCCTCTACACATATCTTACAGAAAATAAATAAAATAATTCAAAAATTCTACCAAAGAAAGGTTGGATGGTAATAAAAGAACGATGACCCTTTGTAATAATTAGTAGGTTTCTTATCCTACTGGACTTGCTTGCATGACCATGCAAGATGGTGGCAAAAGCAGGTCTAAATGTGGCCTTTACATTTTACATGGGTCCTTGTCAAATGTTGAGTCTATTTTGATGAGTTTGGATTCCTCCCAATACAAGATTGGACTGGAGAGGGCAAGCAGACCAATTATGACCGGACATGCATGATGCAACGATCATACACATTGACCGATCAATCATAGACATGATAATATATAAAGAAATTATTAATTAGAATGATTTTACTACATGTATCTTGTACCATCCAATAATAAGCCAGCATACTATTTAAAAATTTAATTTTTTTAAATAATAAAATTATCAACAAGTCAATCATAATTAATAGTATTTTTTTATTTAAAATTTTCAATCAAACTTAGATAATAATGTATCTTTTTTCACTAATAGATGATGTGCTGGTTTGTTATTGGATGATGCAAAAGACACATGACAGAAACGTTTTAATCAATAATTTCTACATGCTCGGTTAAGATTGATGGACTAGCCCTCTCCAACCACTCCTATATCGGAGAGGATCCAAAATTGATTCACTCGATGGTCTGAATGGAAAGTTTTTGTATCCTTACACTCAGTCATTTATGATGCACCAAAGATGCCTTAATTGGAGGGAAATAAAGTAAGATTTATAATGGTGGCTACCAAAGTCATCAGCTTCACCGTATGGTAACCATCATTATAAATCTTATTTTTATTTCCCTTCCAAATATGGCGAAGTCATTTGTGTATCCTTACACTTTCAGTCATTTATGTTGTACCAAAGATGCCTTAATGAGAGGAGAAATAAAAGATAGATTTATAATGATGGTTACACAAGGTCATTATATCAGCACAGTAGGGTAACCATCATTATAAATCTTATTTTATTTCCCATCTTTCGTACATCATAAATTCTAGTTTGAAACCTGAACATGATATTCGCCAATCGTGGGCGTAGTTGTGTGCAGAACAGAAGGAACATCAGTTTGTTCCAACTACTTCCACCTTTTGATCAAATTTTCTGGACAAATGCACCCCTTATTTTCACTTCATTCTGTCGTTCCCTGAACGATAAACAACTGAACTACTTGAGTCATTTCCGAGAAAAAAATATGGTAGATAAAATGAGATAAGGCTCATAGTTGCCAATTCAGAGACGCCCCTTCCCATTCCCGAGTCACAGCGATCACGCAGGAACCCCAGTTCCAAATAGTTAAATGAAAATAAAATATAATTTTATGTAACACAATATAATAAAATTTTAGAATATAATTGAAAAAAAGAGGTATGATATTAACGTGTCTAATTGCTATGATTCTCATGACAGGGAAAACAAATTATTTTTCTCTGTTTTTTTTTTTAATGTATGTGAACTCAAGAAAATAAATAAATAAAAAGGTAGACCACTAAAACTCTAACTTATTTTGAAATATGTGCAAAATTTTTCTTTTTCTTCTTTCTTTTTTTTTTTTTTTAACCTTGGCCTCCAAAAATAATTAAGGAGAATCAATTTTTCTACAA
>KE505009.1:505102-537440 GCA_000441515.1 Elaeis oleifera | reverse complement strand
GTTTAAATTACCATTTTACCCCTGCACTAAATTTCACTTCATGGTATGCCTTCCCAACTTTGAAAGTTAACTCAGGTGGCGCTTCATGGACTGGAACATCACTACATGGTATACTCCTATGGGCCTGATGTCCTTTTTAGATTTTATTCCATCAGAAGGAGTAGCGATCGTCATTCCCTATGACTATCACCCAATCCAACCGAATTCACCTTGAATGCTTCAGGAGTTACGAAGCATCAAAACAATGACTACAATCAATACATGGGACTTCTAGCAGGAAAAATATCGATGAGTCCTCGTCCGCCGTATGGAACAGCCCATACCATTATCAAGCAAAAGGAAAAGGCAACAAAAATAAGATAAGTAGCCATTATTACATTTATATGATCTATTATGACTACAAGGACATTGTCACTCCGAACTAATTACAACAGAGATTGTTACATTGAACTACGATGAGCCCCGACCTCCAAAGCTTTATCAGGAGCTTCCTCGTGGATCTCCTCACCACCAGATTCGAGCTCATGAATCTCCACACCCTGAGACCTACCCAGGTGGGTAGATGGTTCGTTATCACCTATGGAAAAAAGCTAGAGAGATCAAGTCCTAGAGATGCTGCACTGATCCAATTCCTGCACAACCAAAATCGACTGTATAACCAGCATCAAACATGCACTGGACAATATCGTCCGGAGATGAGGGTCAGCCAGTCCCCCTCCAACCAAGCCTTCAGATCCTCCATGTGTCGACTGACCTTCCCTCAGCTTATATTCAGCTATGGCGACTCTGCTCTCTGATTGTTTAAGTCTGGAAAAGCCTCTCCTGAGTGACATGAAGCTTTCTTCGTAGTCGCACCACATGATCAGCGAAACGCTGTCTGGACTTTTGGTAGCAACCCCTAATGACTCCAGCTCTAAAATTTTCTCTGAGCTCTATGGAGCTAGTTATGGAGGTAGTGCTGTTTGGCAGCAGCACCTCAAGTGGCATCTTGGTGAGTTTCGATAGCTTTGTAGACTTAGCTTTCAACCGAGCCTTTTCCATGAAGTACGCTACGACATTCCGATGAATGGCTGTCTTCAACTGTTTGACTTCTCCTGAAGTCTCGTCGAAGGCCTTCTTAGTTTTTGACAGCTCTTTCTTTCGAGCAGCAGCTTTCTTATTTAATTTCTTGACCATCTTCTCTAGGTCACTTATACGGAACCTAATCCTTGCTGCGAAAACCGTCGGTAAGGGCTCGACAATAGAAATTGAAGAACAAAGCCGCCAAGGATGTGCTGGCATGGCTGAACACACTAGAGAGGGATGGAATAAATAAATGGAAAGATAACATGAATTCAAAATATTTCACTTCATTAATAACAACTTTTCTATAAGAAGAAAAAAAAGTATAAGAATGTCTCATCTTCCGACCTTACCTTAAAGATCGGAGGGATCTGATGCAACTCCTGAGTGACCCTGGGGTGCTTCAGATGGACCAGCAGCAGGTGATGGAGAAACTCCGAGCACCACCTCTTCGCTCTCGACTTGCCTCTCGATAGTCATAGGAGGAGCTGACTCCTCCGTGGCCTCCTCTTCATCTTCGTCCTCATCTAGGAAGGAGAGATCAATTTTGAAAGTCGGCGGCGACTCGACGACGGCAATCTTCAAATCTAGTCTTATGTCCCACATTAAAGGACTCTTGACTGAACGCGACCATGGTGTCGTGAAATTCTTCCAACGCCTTGAAGCGATCAACCACGTGAGCCTTCTCTCGCTTGAAATCCATCGATGCCTTGAAGGCCTCCATGGTCGATCGACCGGCCTCGGCGATCGTTCTTCGACCTCTCACCTAACCTCAACGACCCGATCCTTGGCCTTCTGCTTGGCCTTGGCAACCTGATCCTCGACCTTTTACTCGATCTTAGCAAGCTTAGCATTGGCCTCTTGAAGCTCCTCTCCCCTTTGTGCAAGCTCGATGGAACTTTACTGAGAGACTCCTTCAAATTGACAACTTCTCCTTTGATCGCATCGGCTTGCGTGCATGCCCTCACAGCGTTAGACTTGGCCTTCTAGTGTAGATTCCTGTTGATCTCCATTCTACGTGTATTGTTTAAGAGAATGACCAAGAAATGAAGCATCTACATGGAAACCATGATTAGAAAAAGAGAAGAAGGGAGCAAAAGGACAAGCCGAAGGACAAAAAAAGCACCTGATGCATGGCGGTCACTGAGTGCAGCTGCAAGTTATCAAAGCTCAGGCTGTCGATTTCCTTAGCTCTATTGGAAGCATCGACCTCTCAATCAGCTCTTTGACCACTCTCTAGTTATTGAAAGTTGCATCCTCGGGGATGGAGTTAAGGCGAGCGTCCGGATCTGATTGGTCGGTGGGAAGAGACACTCTGCTTAGGCCCATGGCAGAAGGAGATTGAGTAGAGTGAGGCTGAGCTCCAGCCCATGAGGAGACATCGAAGGAACTGGTGGAGGAACCACGGATGGTGGAGACATTGGCACCAGAGCAACTGCTGAAGTAGGAGCCATAGTCGGCAAAGACGGACTCGGAGGAGTAGGAGTCGCCAGCACCATAGGGGCCTCGGCTGCTGAGGCCCGCTCGTTCGTGATCTTTTCTCGATGGATCACTGGCTTCTTAGAGGTACCTTCAGACATCGGATCCTTCCTCTTCTTCGAAAGGTTCTGCTTTATCTTGGTAATATCCTTAGGTCTCATCTCTACAAACAACCAAATTTTGTCAGAAGTATGAAAGAAAGAAACACGAAAAATAGATAACTATGGTACTCATCCCTAGGGTCAGCCTGACTGAGTCCAGCATTATAGATAATAACTCATCGACCGAGGGAGCTTTGAAGTCCCTAAGGATCTTAAAATGACCCTCTTCCTCGGTCTTTAGCTTTGGGATCTTGAACGCTGAAGCCTCCGACTGATCCTAGCTTGGCAAGTTTTAATCCTATATAAGAGAGCTCGACAAAAATAAAACCGCTCCTTCCACCTGTGGATGGAGGTAGGAGTGTCCTTTATCAGAGGAGAAATCACTCTCTAAGAAGAGAAGTACCACTAGTCCTTAGCATATGGATGCTTCTTTATGGTAAAGAAAAATAAAAAGAGAGACATATGGCTGAACATTAGCTATAATGTCGATAACCAAAAACCTACTACAAACCTAAAGAGTTTGAAATAATTGCGCAAAGGAAAAGGCCGTAAAAATGAAAGACGTCAAGGATGAAAGGAGGAGTAGAAAATCTTAAACTCGCTCGGAGTGCTTCCTCATATATGTCGAGCCGACCGAAAGATGGATTATCTACACGATTGCCTGCCCTAGGGAGTTCTAGATCGAAATCTGAAGGAATTCCATACCATACATGTATTTGGCTTAAGTCGTTTGGATTCAGTATGGAACAATAGGCACTGGGCCCAACCTCGCTCTAATCGATCATTACTATATAAAGGGGATAGAAGGCAATTTAGAAAAGAAGAGAGAAGAAAAATAGATGGACGAGAAGGAACACCAAGAAAACCATCTGAGAAGAAAGGAGAAGGCAGAGGAATGAAATGGTTGGAACCTTCAAAAGCACCTTCGAAGAATTACACCACAGATATAAAAGAGAACTTATTGTTCCGAGAAGCTACAATAAAGACAAAAAAGAGAAAAGAGAATAGAAGGGCCTGATAGCAGTCGAAAAGGTTAGGACGAGTGCTTCCCCATTTATAGCCAGAAAAGATGATCTTCGGATTTCGAATTATTTCCTACCTAACAACTAGCAGCACGTGGCATGTGTAGCGTCTTCTTACTCAGTTAACCACTGCCGTCAGTTGGACAAATCGGTACCATGATTCAAAAAAGAGATTTTGAAATGACACCCATTTAATTCAGCCATGATGGCTTTAGTTGTGCCGCCTCATTTCTGCCCCAAAAGTTATGTAGATCCCATCAACTAAAGGGTCTTTTCACATCCTCGGTCTAAAAAAATAGGTATACTCTTTTCGTCCGACTAAAATTAGATTTGAGAGTAGGGAGGCATGTATTGAAAAAAATTTTATGTAGGCCAATAATATGAAAAGGCCCAAAGTCCAAGATGTCCAAGTATAGTAGGCCCACCTGCTGAAGCCCTTATCGATCTATGATCGGTCATAACTTTCGTCGAACTAGTCTCGGCATCTACCTGATCAACGCTTCAAACTGTAAGTAGATGAAAGCCCACCAATCTACCGCTCGGCAACCCTCAGGCATAATAGCCGATATATCCTCATCAGTCAACTTATGTAGCCCAGGCTGGCGAGTCAACGGCATGTTCGAACGGCTAGTTCAGTCTGATCAGAAGATGGTCATTAGCCGATCATGTTAAGCCGACCAACCTTTTCCTTCTGGATAGGCCTATGGCCCTTAGCTTTCCACTTGATGACAACACAGGGCGATTGACTCCTAGTCATCGTCGACCCATCTTTATCTCAACGGCAACTCAATTCAAAATTCAACGCCTGCTAGGAGACAACTGTCACGAAGCTGATAAAAATTATAACATAGTTTCAACATGTAAAAGAGAAACAAGCAAATTATTCACTACAAAAAAATTGACTATTAGCGATGGCTAATTATCATCGCTAATAGTCAGTTTACCGTCGCTAAAAATTCGATGAAAATATGCTAGTTACTAATTACCATTATTTAATTAGCGACGGTATTAGCAACGATAGTACCATTGCTAATAATTTTTAATTAAATTTAAAAAATTATTAGCGACAGCTTGGATGTCGTTAATGCCATCACTAATAATTTTTTAATTAAAATTTTAAAAATATTAGCAATGGTAGTGCCGTCACTAATGCTGTAGCTAATAATTTTATTTTTAAAAAATTATGATTAAATATTTAAAATCTATTTATAATTATTTTAAATCTATTATAAATAAATAATAATTATTTAATATAATTATAAATAAAAAATAATTATATTATATTAAATTATATAATTTTATAATATATTTTATAAGTTTAAGAATTACATACATATAAAACAAAAGTAGTATATGGATGTAACATCTTTATGTGTGAATATCTTAACAAATTGAAATCTAAAAAATAGGTATAAGAAGAAATATACTAGAAAATTATGTATAGACATGCAATCAAGATTATAAAATAGCACTGAGTGACATAAGCCAATTAGAGTAATTATAAAATTATAATATAGTTTAACATATAAAAGAGAAACAAGCAAATCATTAGATGCTAGCATTAACCGAGATAGAGATTTTAATAACTTGCTAGCTCATGCATGCTTTTGATGCAACAAATGAAAATAAAAAAATAAAAATAATATATATACAAATTGATGCTCGATACATCATAACTAATTATTCCACATCATTCAATGTTAATGCTTAAAATTAATGAAATATGAAGCTAATATGAATATCTGAGGAGTAAAGTTTATCCTTTTCGAGGTCATCAGGATCAGCATGGATAACAACAGCCCTTCCAATAATGAAATTTGGTCCACTGAGAGGAATCTGCAAAAGAGAATAAACATGGAAGGATTTAAAAGGTAGAAAGAATAATTTTTATTAAAATATATTAAACATAAGAAAAAAGTAAATAACCTGCTTGTCAATAATGCTAAAATTAATAGTCCCTAAAATATCAAACCAAACTACATAAACATCTAGTATTCCAGTAACCAGCTATGCATAATGGTTCAGTAAACCTACTCAAGCATAAGTAAAACACCACTTCTAATATTAAGTTATCATTTTTAAATATTATAAAATAATAATGTAGCATCATAAAATGGCTATGACAAATAGATCATATCATCTTTACCAGTAGTCACATTTTCAAGATCACCAGCATGGCGGTTCTTATCTTTAGATGCCCCATGTTCCGTCCCAGTAGGATTAAAATATGGCTATGCATTTGAAAAGAATATTAGAATAACCCATAAATCAAGCACTTCAATCACAGACAATGTTGAATCTCAAAATAAGAGTTGGCTACTAGTAGACATGCAACCATTGGTGGTGTCACCAAGAGCGTGAACATAGAATCCATGAAGCCCTTGAGCCCAAAGATGTTTGCAATTACCTTGGTAGGATCATGATCGGGGCTCGGAGAGGTGGGAGGTGCCCAGGGGCTCAGGGAGGTGGGAGGCTACCGGGGGCTTGCGGTCGGGGCTTGGGGAGGTCAGAGGTGGCCGAGGGCTTGGAGAGGTGGCCAGATGCTCACAGTCGGGGCTTGGAGAGGCGAGAGGTGGCCGAAGTCTCACAATCGGGGCTTGGGAGACAGGAGGCGGTCGGGGCTCGGAGAGGCAGGAGATAGCCGGAGGCTCGTGGCCAGAAGCTCGGGAGGCAGGAGGCAGCTGGGGCTTGGGCTTGGGAAGCAATCGGAGGCTTGCGGTCGGGGCTCGGAGAGGTAGGAGGCGGCCAAGGGTTCGATCCGGTAAGGAGAGGCAATGGGGGCCCGATCCAGTAAGGGGAGGTGGCAGGGGCTCGATTTGACAAGGAGAGGGGCGAGAGGCCAATCCAATAGGGGAGGCGGTGGGGGCCGATCCAACAAGGGAGCAATGGGAGGAGGCGGTGGGGCCCAATCCGATAGGAGGAGGGGTCCGATTCAATAGAGGGAGGCGATGAGGGTTGATTCGATAAGGAGAGCGGTGGGGGAGAAGGGGAGGCAGTCAACGGATCGATCCAACAAGGGAAGGTGGTGGGGGACGATTCGGCAAGGGGAGGTGGCGGAGGGCTGATCCGGTAAGGGAGGCAGCAGGGGAGAAAGAAGAGACGGTCGACGGCAAGGAGAGAGCTCGGGGAAGATGATACACGTGCGGAAAAGGGGTGGTGAAACCAGGATGCGCAGGGAAGGGGGTGGGAAAATGAGGGCGCATTGGGAAGTTAATAGATGGGAAGAGAGAAGTTACTAGCAATAGCTAAATACCGTCGCTAATAATAAAAAATCCATCGCTAATAATCATAGGCCAAATTAATAAAAAATTCATCGCTATTTTTCTCTGAATATGATATAATTTTAAATTAAAATTTATCTTCACCATTCATTATCTAAATAATTATCGTTAGAGTATCATCACAAAAGATCGCCTCGATCCGATAACTCTAGCTACATCGATCAATAAAATTTAATTTTGACGGTCACGAACGATCGAATGATGATCTGATAGATAGAGATCATCGATAGATTCAAAAACTTGTAATGATGATCTCAACGTCACACTATCAAAATTTTATTCAATCGGACATCATTATTATGATCAATTTAGCATGAGATGATTTTGATTGTTAAATAAAAAATAAGTGATCAAAAAGCTAAACGACGTTCGATTAAGATAATTTTTAAGTAAATGATCTTTGTTACTACTTTAATTATTTGTATCGTGATAATCATAAAATTCAAACTATACATATATGAACCATCCACGTTAAGTAGATCTTACAAAAGTACAAGTATAATTACTTAAGGACTTGAAGAATAAGTATCAAGAGACATATAGTTTTGGATCGTTCATATATGCACGGTTGGAATTTTATGATGACTACCATACAAACGATCAAAGTAGTAGCAAAGATCATTTATCTAAAAAATCACCTTATAATTGAACGTCGTTTGGCTTTTTGATCACTTATTTTTCATTTAACGATCCAAATCATCTCTTACTAAATTGACTATGATAATGATGTCCGATTAAAGTAAAATTTTGATAGTGTACTATAAATATCATCAAGATCATCATTGTAAGTTTTTGAATCCATCGGTGGTCTTTGTCTATCAGATCATCATGCGGTCGTTCGTGACCGTCGAAATCGAATTTTATTGACCGACATAGCTAGGGCTATCGGATCGAGGTGATCTTTTATGACGATACTCTAACAATAATTATTTAAATAATAAATGATGAAGATAGATTTAATTTAAATTATATCATATTCAGAGAAACTAAAAAAAATTATAGATTATTAGTGACGGCAAATGCTATCGCTAATACGCTTCCTGTCGTCGCTAATAAGTTTAATAATAATAAAAAAAATTATTAGAGATGGTGATAACCATCGCTAATATTATTTTCACGATCGCTAATAAGTTTAATAAATATTTTTTTCTTTTGCAATGGCTAAATCCACCGCTAATAGTACCGTTGCTAATGATTATTAAGGATGATAATTACCGTCACTAATATTCTTTCTGCTATCGTTAATAAATTTAATAAATAATTTAATAAATTATTATCGATGAAAGTGTTACTGTCGGTAATGCCGTCGCTAATACTCTTTATTAACGACGGTGAAAATACTGTCGCTAATGACCGTCATTAATATCTTAATTTCTTGTAGTGTAAGAAAAACGCAACCGCTACATCCTAAGAATCTCGAGCGATAGTCTCGCCACCTCGTGCAAATTGTATTCCGATCGAGCGGGATCATGCCAACTAACTTACCAACTAAAGCTCCAGACCTTTGTTATAAAGAAGGCTTAAAGAAGACTCCAAAAATGTATGTCATTATTCTGCTTCTCATGTTCCTCCATCTATTGAACGAGAGTTCCAATTTGAGCGTCGGAGGATCTTCATCGGAGCAACATTTGATCAGAACTTTTGTGCAGGTCTGACCCTCGGGAGGCCCACTTTACTATCCACTCCAACATCCTAGTGCTGTATGGATTCTCACACCAATAAAGAATATTATAGAAAATATGGATAGATCATGATAACTTATATGAAAAAGTAGTAATACAAAAGAATATGAGTAATAGATTCTAGAGTCATTTTCAATATATCAAAGAGAATGGATAAATTATTTTTTATCTAAATATTGTTTGAAAATATTTATCCAAAAGATAGAGAATCCTAGATAAATTATTTACCTCCAGAGAACAGGCCTTGAATTTTTGGAGAAAACCTGACAAAAAATAGAAAATGTAGAGGTTAAAGTCTATTAGCAAGAGTTACAGTAACAACAGCCTAACCAGAGGGATTTATCACAAACACTCTACATTGATAAAGATCTTGACCTAGGATAGGGAAAAAGTGAAACTACCATTGTCTACTCACCACCAGTAAATAATCAATAAAGATCTTTATCGGGAAAAAAATCAATAATAATAGATTTGGGAAAATTGGCTCAGGTGAATTACAAATAGATCTCGGAATTGATCTTGCTAATGTGACATATCCAACCAATCAGAATCTAATATGAATTAGCCATAAAATCATCACCTCAGTCAATCAATTTGTGCCAGATGGCCACTCCAAAGGTATACGAAGATAACCAAATCTCTCTCCATACGGTGGCAGTTGGCTCACAATGACCCAACGATCCCTCTAATTATGAGATTTGTATCTCACTATATCTCCTGAATGTGCAAGGGTTATTTGCAGCAAACTCCTTCGCACGTCCTAAGATCTTGATCATGATAGGCCTTGGCCTTGCCTATATAAACCACTCCCCAAGGACCTTCTAAATAAGTAAAGAAAACTCAAGTCCAATTGAGTTTCTAGAAAACTCTCTAGGTTTCTAACTCATTAGCTTAAAGTGCAAGCATTAGTGGAGATCCATGTAGAGCTTCTAACAACTTCAAGCCGAGGAGTCGCAAAGGAATGGCACTCCCCTGAACTCATAGAGCTCTTCTTCTCCCTCACTTAGCTCTTCTTTCCCTCACTTCATTCCAGTCTCTCACTCTTACCTTTCTCTACCTTCTTCTATTTAGAATCTCCCTTGTTCTACTAATATAGTTAATTTAGACATCGGACGGTCTCCATCGAAAATTCTTTGATTAGTGGATTTTCTCTATCTATGATATTTTAGGATTCTCTTGGGTACTGAAACGAAGATCCGACTGTCATCAACTGCACTGAGGTCTTCGACTAGCATCCCGAATCCCTGGATTATCCCTTTCAGCTCTCCAACTCCACATCTAACTCGTCGGTCTAAGACAAATCGATTCTTGATGGTAACAAATTAGCGCTAAAGGCCTTGATTTCCTAATCAGAGATTCTTTTCAACATGAAGGTCTCCATCCAGTATCTTGAGTTCCTGGATCGTCCCTTTCAGCTCTTTAGTAGTTCAACATCTAGTACGTTGGTCTAAGTCAAATTGATCCTTGGTGACAACAGCAACTATTTATATGCATTCTGCGTGGATAATACTTTCATAATCTAAAGAAATATTTATATCATTTTCTTTAAAAATTAATCTCATATCCAAATTTCTTCGAAATATAAGCAAGAAAAATATATGATTATTCTTTTATATAAGTGAAGGATCTCAAATTGCTTTTATTGCCCCATTTATGCGGGATGCTATTAGGATATCCAAATCTGTGACCGTGCATAGCACTTGTGCGTGAAAGTCTTTAAATTTTTTTTGTCCCACACAGAGAATCAAATACTTATTTGATTCAAAGTTGTATACTTTAAAATCCTTTGCCATTGAGATGTCTACCGTTTAGGCCTTTTTAATAATTTAAATGTGTTAGTATGATGCAACATTTCTCATATTCTATATTATTTTCATATGAGAACAAACATAGAGCTCATTCATGTTGATATTGGAGCTCCATATCTGGTGAGAACAATAATCATGTTCACTAATATACATTATATGGTATGATGATATATACCTATCATTTATTAATTTTTTGTATATATTAGAAATTTTTTTGATACACACCTAGAAGTAATCAAATGCACACTTTTAGATATTTTAAAACATAAAGTTTATCAATATATAATACATAGCCAGATGATACACATTTAGTAAATTATTATCTAACAATTCAATACATACCTCCAACTAAATTAGTATATTATTTTTAGAACATTATATTTATTAGTACATACTAATGAAAAAAGTAGTGATATACATTCATTGACTTTTTGATATATATCGTAAAATAATTTGTTACACATTTAGCAATGACCTAATATACACCTTCAAGTAAATTAATATATAGTTTTTAAAATATATTTTTTATCTAGAGATATGTATTAAATTACTACTAATATATATCAAAAAAGCTTATATATGTATTATGAAATCGATGAATGTGTACTAACTAGATCATGAGCGTACATTGGTAAACATAATATTCTGAAAATTATGTATCAATTTGCTTGAAGGAATCATTGGATTACTAAATGACTAATTTGCAAAATATGTAACATCTGATTGTATACTATATATTGGTGAACTTCGTATTTTTAAAACTATGTATCAATTATTTAAAAATATATATTAATTTATTTGATAATTAATTTGTTTAATTAATTATATAACTATATAGCGGTAAAAATATATGTTAAAAATGAGGAAAAAAATATTATATTTTTTTATAATAATAATTTATCAATAAATTTTATTTATTTATTTATTTATTTTTAAATTAATATTAAGAGAAATATAATAAACTAAAAAATTTATTTTATAATTTTTCCATTTTAAGTGCCTGCCCGAGGTGATTTTTGTTCGGACCTCCGTGGAGACAGTAAAATAGAGGAGTTTTATTCTTCTACCCCGTGGTTCGCGTCCGGATTCCGACAACCCTACCCAGCCAATGAGAAAGCGCCGGTTGACCGACCCTATCATTTAGTCACCGCATAAGCCGATCTATCTCGACGGCACGCGTACCACCGAGTGCAACTTGCCCCGGGCGTTGCGGATAATCTTGCCAGCTCAGCAGAGCACTCATCGATCTTGATGCTGATGTCACTATCCAATCTCGCTTCTGACGTGGTCCGATCTCGGCCCTCCCCGCGGACCGCTTGCTACCTACCCTTACGAAACATCGACAAATAGAAAGCCCCCAACTTCAACAAAATGACCAATCAGCCATTCTGATTCTGATCAGACCGCTGTGGTTCGTTTTCATTGTTATGAAATATATGTTTCCGTTCCTGATGAGCTCCTGGTGATGATCAGCACGAAATTATTTACTGATGGGGAAAGGGACGACAACGACGCCGATGCTGACACGTGGTAGGAAAAAATTAATATCAGGCAGATCGCGTCAGTCGACTGTATGAAATGTTTAAGAAGTCCACCATAATTGCTCATCCAACGGTCATGATATTGTGAATCTAGAAGTATTATTCTCCCTCGCTTTTTTCATAAAGCTGGCAATTGAGTGACGTGACAAAGTTTTCGGCGCTGGTCCTGTGTCGACGAAACTGACCGTTCGATCGGTGTTCCTCTCACTGATATATCTCGGCGAAACTGTGGGCTTTTGGGCGGCGGTCAGGAAATGCTATTGATCGGATGATGGCTGATGAGTGGTCTTCCAGTTGGAGGGTGGGACCGTTCGAGAGCACGAGCTTTGTTTCACGTGGTGGGATCTGCCCCTTTTTCTCTGTTGACTATTAAGCGAAGGTTCTTAGGGTAGGTGATTGGGTTCTGCAATGGAGTACAGACGCAAGTGTGATTGAGGAATTTCCCAATGTTTTCCATACGGCTCTGGCCTGTTTCGTGTTGTTTATCTGGGAGAAGGGTTTCCTCCGTTGGCTTCCAAATTTGGTGTCTCTCACTAAAGTATATCCTTTAACAGTTTGTGTTTACGTCTGGGACCATTGGTGGATGTTTATTACGTTGCATGCCATGGGTCCTGGGTTTCTTGGTCAGCTGGCCATGGGCTTTGAATGGGCCTGTGATTTAGTAGTTTTTTTCCCCCCTATTAAGATAGAAGATCTTTGATTTCAGTAATGTAACAGCAAACCCACGAGTAGGTTCACTTATATCTCGCTTTGTGCATTTTAGATATTCTAATGTAGTTCAATTGGATCAACTAACATGCTATCAATTATTACCACGTATCCACTTTGCTCTTTCAAGGCCCATAAGTGCCTCCCATTCCATTGGAGTACCTTATTCGTATTCTCCCCAAGGGAACCATAAAGAATATACATTTTGTGAAAGAGAGAGGGCACTTGCACGCTATAACCCCCTACATCTCCTTAACCAATAGTGATAAGTATTGTTTAATAACCAAAAACCTTAATTCCGAATCTAGGATTAGGAACCTCAGATGATCATGGACTGGATCTAGGCATAGAGAATGTCGAGATTTGAATAAGCCGGTCCCGCAGCTTGATCGAAAATAAATATAGTTCCGACCCAAGGCCTGGCCCATGAACAATTTTACTCTCACAGCATTATTCCGCCAACTGGGTTTAGGTTTCCAAAAGCTTCTTTGCTCTTGGCTACCTGACAAGAACTATTTTGTCTATGGGTACATGTTTCCATAGTATGAGAAAAAACTACCTGATTCAATTATTCTTCATCTCAATCATCTAACCTTTATTAATGGACTTGGACTGGTAAACCACTAAACTAACCCGAGAGGGGCAAACGGGTCATTCGGCTGGACCATGGGAATAGTCGTACCGGACGCCTTGCGTCTCGACATGGCGTTAGGTCTCGTGCCGGGCCAGTGACCCGCCAACACAACCCCCTTAACTTCCCTTATCTACGCCAATGCCCCCAAAAAGCGAAAAAGGGTTCGGCCTCTCCGGAGCTTTTCATGAGCCCTTTGGGCCCCGCCAAACCCCACCCCCATCTCTTTCTCTCTCTCTCCCTCCATCTAAATCCCTCTCAGTAGCTTCGCTAGGAGTCCGGAAATTCCTATCTCCTCTCCGCTCTAGGGTTTGAAGGCGGACACGCGCACGAAGAAGGGAAAAGGAGCTTCCTTTTAATAGAGATCTCTCGGTGTCGGTAAGTAATTCTTGGAATTTTCGTGTCAGCTTTGGTTATTTCGCGGCTTGTTTGCGTAAAACTGGTTTTTTAGAGATTTTGGAGATGTTTGAAGAATTTTAGTAGTTGGTTGTTCTCTAAAGCAGCGTTCGCACGAGTTGTCTTCTGTTTTGGATGTGGATGTGGATTTTAAGTGCAAATATAGAATTTGAGGTAAGTTTCTTTTCTTTTGGATTTTTGATGAGCGATTAATCATGAGGTGTTTATGTAAGTCTTTGTCCTTTTTTGTAAACACTTTTTTTAATAATTTAAGATTGATTCATCTTTGTTTTCTTTTAATTTATCTTTCTTTTTGATATTAGAATGATCGCTTTTGATGACATTTTTTGGAACAGAAGATCTTTTTAAGATTTCAGCATGTTGTTTTTAATTAAATTAGTTAGTGCAGAGATTCTTCTGCTCGTATCAGTAATTCCTGTGGACACGAGTCTATGTGATTTACTGGAAATTTTTGGGTGATTTCTAATGTCTTATTGGGAGACTTTGGGGGTTGAACAACTCCTCGAGGTTGACGTTATTAACCCTTGTTTTTGCCTCATGTTTGGGGGTCATTTCAATGAATATGAACTAAGCATTTTTAAATTCTTGCGAACTGAAAGATTACAAGCTTAGCGGTGTATATTCTATGTTATTCTTTATGAATTTTATAACGTGGGGCGGCAAATTGGGAGAGTCCATTTGCTTATGACTCCCATTCACTGAAATATTTTATTGACACACGATATGGACGTAGACAAACAATTGCATGAGCTGGATATTGCTGCATCTGCGTCTGCTTCTTATAATCATTATCTATGACTAGCACTTGTTTGCTGTTTGTGGTGAGATTCATCCATCTTTGAATGCATTTTGGCAAATCTGAGGTGATTTCATCGGAAACTCTTTGTCTCTTGATGTTTGGAGAGTCAACTATTGTCATTCCTATTTAGATTTTCTTCTATTTTTTTGGATGAAAAAACTACATTTTGATCAACATAATTTATAATTTTTTGGCCAATTTTCATTCCATTGGAAAGTCCTAAAATCTCAGGAATTTTGTTTGAAAGTTGCAGGGAATGCTAGTGGCTTTGATGCTGAATAAACTTAATATAGAAGGCTGTGGCGTATATTAGGGAACTGGTTTAGAAGCCAAATAAGGAGAATCCTGCTGATTTGATATTCATCTGATTCCATAAAAGGAAGCATGGGTCTTCTTTGTGATTTCTGTGGGGAACAAAGATCTATGGTCTACTGCAGGTCTGATGCTGCTTGTTTATGCTTGTCATGCGACCGCAATGTTCATTCTGCGAATGCACTCTCTAGACGTCACTCGCGCACTCTGCTATGCGATAGATGCATTACACAACCAGCCATAGTTAGGTGCATGGAAGAAAATGTTTCACTTTGCCAAAACTGTGATTGGAATGGGCATGGTGGCTCAGCTTCAGGACATAAGAGGCAGACAATCAACTGCTACTCAGGCTGCCCATCTTCTGCAGACCTTTCGAGAATTTGGTCCTTTATTCTGGAGTTTCCTCCTATGGCAGATTCTAACTGCGAACAGGGTATGGGCTTGATGAGCATCAACGAGAACAGTGTCAGTGACTTCTGGGGAGCTCCAGACAACAGCAGTACCAGAAATATAGCCAGTGCAGGCAAGATGAATGATCTGGAAACTGCTAATAAGCTCAATCCGTGGATTGACTCATCTTCAACATCTGCAGGGAATCCTATGCTATACAGTACAGATCAGGCAGCAGGTTCAGTGGATTCAACTACTCATAAGGTACATGAAACCTTTGAAATACCCATCATGTACCAACCAAACAATGAATATGTTTGTGACTTCTGTCACTTAGATGTTATTGTATTGTTCTGTGTATTATTGATGCAAAATATATCACGACTTGCAAGTGTGGTGTTATCTGCAAAATTATTTGGTAACCATCTTTTGCCGAAGGTCACCACCTTCAGTTTATTTTTTTGAACGAGTCATTTGATATGTCTTTCTGTCTGTCTGTGTGTATGTACATATGTTTGCTTGCTTGTGTCTGATGTATGTAATTGCTTGCTTGTGTGTGTGATATATGTGATGTGTCTGTGTGTGTTTGTACGTATGTATGCTTATGTATTGTGTAAGTGTTTTTACCACATGCCATTTTCAAGATCACTTCTATTTCATCTTTTGAACACCTTATGCACTTCTTTGTTCTTTTCTGCTATTATCTTTCCTTATTACATATGAGGTATCTTTTAAGGATTTTGTGTTTCTTGAGAAGTACTAATAAAAGGTAGTTTATCTAGCACGCTTTGGTTTATTAATTTTGTTGTATAAAGGCCCATTTCAAGTTTTGGCTGCAGTTTTTTTCTACATGTTTGCTTGACGAATTTCATCTGAGCCTACTAAAGAAAGCATCACGAATGTTCTTTCCCCCATCTGAGCCTACTAAATAAGGCATTATTTACTTGATTTTGAAATCATTTTTCTGGACATGAATTTTTTGTATTGTATGTCTGAAAACAATGGTACTTTTCAAACTCAATTAAGGGATCACTTCTGTGTTTGCACAAAGATTATGGAGAGCCTTCAAAAGCAACAAATAATACTGCTTTTATCAACTATCTATGTGCATGTTCTTTTTTCTTTTTGCACTTCTCATGTGGTTGCTAAGTGCTGAATTAGTCTATAATTCAATGCTGCAGCTAGGGTTTACTGGGACAAAGATCTTGCTCTTTCCAAAGATGACTTCTATGAAGATCTCAACATGGATGATGTCGACTTGAATTTTGAGAATTATGAAGAACTGTTTGGTGCATCTCTTAGCAATGCCGAGCAGCTTTTTGATGATGCTGGAATTGACAGTTTTTTTGAATTGAAGGAATATCTGCTGCCAATTCTGACTGCCAGGGTGAATTTGTGACAGAGGTACACGTTATAAGTTCTTATTTGTAAAATGCTTCTTGTGGGGATCTTCGTATGCAACATCTACCTTCCCTAGAGTCAGAATCTACATTTCTGACCAGATGTGATAGCACTTAGTTCAAAAATAGCTTTACTAATTGCCTAATTGAACTTAACTAACCCCTTTCTCCCACAAGCACAACAAAGAAGGAAAAAAAAAGAACTCAAAAACAAAAGGGCAACATGATCTTTATGCCCCAAAAAGATCATGGGCCAGAAGTAGATGTAAAATGGGTTTGTTATAACTTGCAAAACATAATATATGGTGATTTAACTTATTGTTGGAATGAATCAGCTGAATTATCATGTGGAAGAAGAAAACCGGGTATAGTAGCCATGAGAGTTGAACTATATCCTAGGGACTTTCTAATATTGACGGCTACATCTTTTATAGTTCATGTAATTGTCATTATGTTTTGACACACCATTCTGCTTCGCAGTCTTCAAATCATCAATTGAATCATCCCAACTCATTAGTTTTCTCATGTTAGAAATTAGATGGACTTCATGAGGCCTGAACTTCTTACTTTCCCTTGATAGCACATATATCAACTACAATGATCTATTGCAAGTAGAAATTGCCAGGATGCTACTGCAGCAGAAGTTATATTATTGAGGAATAAAAAAGGAAGCAAAACTTCCATCTTGGGTTGTCATGATTTAATTCTGAAATCTGGACACTATCAATGATTGAGCTTCTTGTGTGCACCTTATTGAGAAATTGCTTTCTACCTAGTTGAGAAATTTCTGTTGCATTTTCTTATCTGTGTTATTTTTCCTTGTATTAAATGTACTGCGTTAATGTCTTTTCTTCTTAAAGGTACAAGGTACATGAGAAGTTGCCTTGCAAAACTTAATTCTCATGCCTTCAGTTTAGCTATGCCCCGTCAAAGTTTTGGCATGTTCTCATTTACTATACTGGATTGCTAGAACTTACAATAGGTTTATGTGCACATGCACTCCCTACGAAAGCATGTACACATATATATAATAAAAATTGACATCTAGCATGTCTCAGGGACTCTAGGCACTTATTTTTTCATAATATTTTAGTGGATTCTGATTAGAACATCCAAGTGCCATGTATAATGTTGGCACACAGCAAAATGCAAAAATGTTTTCTTCATTCTGAGGTTTTAGCATCAGCTGCTTCTGCTAATTTATAGACTGAAATAGGTGTTACAGTATGCATTTGTGCCAGCCTTTGTTACATAAACATGTTCCTGGTTAATAAGCCTAAGGATTTATGAACTATAAATTATGAGGTAGACTGCAGCAGCTAGAAATATCCAAGGGTGTGGATCCTGATAACTAGCAGTTTGCATGTGTTGTTGTCCATGAGCTTTGCTATGCTGCTGCATCATCATATGTTTGTGATCAAACGAAAAATTGACTTAAGCACATATTATCTGCAGTAATTTGATTCTTTATTTTAAAACTTCATCATTTATTGATTTTTTAAGAAGATTCTCACCATCCTTATCATCCATCTCACTTCTCAGGCATCATCTGCTGGACAGGCCAAGCCTATGCAAGCAACATATAGCAATGCAGTATCTGCTGATTCTGTGATGTCAAATCCAGGAAGCAAAGCAGATCCTAACCTCTGTTTCCCAGCAAGGCAAGCTCGGTCCAGCCTATCTCTTCCTTTTCTGGTTTGACTGGTGAGAGCAGTGCTGGAGATTATCAAGATTGTGGGATATCATCTGTGCTTTTTATGGGGAGCCTCCTTGGTGCCCTACTGCTCCAGAGGGTTCCTCTCACACCCCAGCTGGCAGGGATAGTGCTGTGATGCGTTACAAGGAAAAAAGAAACAAGGAAGTAAGTGCATTGGCAGTGTGCATCTGATGTTACATGCAAACAAGTTCTGTCACAGTTGTGGTTTCACTTTTTGTTTAGGTCATTTATCTTTATATTTTCATTGCAATATATTGGTCTTAAAGGTAGGATTTAGAGCACCTGATTTACCTGCACATTGATCTTGTTTGTTTGAGAAACTGAAGCCATGAAGACCTATAAGTATTTGTGTGCATCTGGAGTGGCCTAATGACAGATGTCCATTGAATGGCTGTTGATAATTTAGCTACAAAACAATATTAGACTTTTTTTGTAGCAATGAGTATAAACAAAGCATTTGATTGGTTGCTACATGACAAATTGCATAAGCCATGCCATTGCCAGAGCCTCTCAAATGCAGTAGGCCCAGATTTGGCTGGTAACTGACTTCTAGCCTCATGGAAGCTTATTTCTTTCTATGCTTGTTTTCTTTTTTTTTCTTTCTTTCTTTTTTTTTTTTTGCCATTTATAAAACTTAACTGGGCCAGTAATGATCATTCAATCAGAATAAGCCCTCTTTGTTCTGTTTAAGAGGGACGTCTAATCCCAATTCATCTTCATCAATTTTTTGAAATTTTATGTAGAAGCCAGATTTCACAAATTCCTGCACCTATGTAGCGAATTCAGGTTTGTTAAATCATATCATTAAACCAACAAAGCACTATCTTGATAGATCTGTATCATTGCACCTACTATTATCAGCTAACTCTTGCTTTATTTCTAAAAGCTGGAACTACATATCGTTCAATTAGAATACTTGTGTTTTATCTACATGCACAGATTTGGTGTGAAAAGTTTTGTAGTCATAATCTTATATATTGCACGGAAACAACTTTGTATCAGCTTCGCTGACATAATGTTACAAATAGCTATAAGAACACCTTGCTGTTGGAGTTTTCTTTGCAAAGCAAAACTTACCAGTGTAACTGAACTGCAAACTAACAATATTGTTTCATTCTTTTTGAACAGGTTTGAGAAAAAATTAGGTATGCATCTCGCAAAGCTAGGGCAGATGTGAGGCGGCGAGTGAAGGGAAGGTTTGTTAAAGCAGGTGAAGCTTATGATTATGACCCCCTCTGCAAGACAAGAAGCTGTTAAAAGAACAAACATCCTACTTAGCGTAAGATTTAACTTTCATCTGATAAATATTTTGGCAGACGCCAGGCTGTTTTGTGCCCTTTTCATGGAACCCATCTATTAATCAAAAAGAAAGGGAGAAAAAAAAGGAGAGAAATGAAGAAAGAAATAAAGAAAATGAAAGAGGATATGATAAAGGATAAAGGTTATAGTTAGCTGGCTGGGAGTTCTTGAAGCTGAATCATGGTCTAATCTGCTCTGTTGGTTAGATGCCCCAACGCCTGGTAGTTTGGTGCTGTTTTCTTCCTTTTCCTGTCTAGTAGTGAAGCATGGATGTTCAGTAATTTGAAACAAAGGACGCATCTCAATCCATTCCTCCAGTACATATGATGGCTTAACATGCTGGTTCACTGACCCTACCTCTTTGCATCTCTTCCATCTCCCTTCATTTTTGCTGACTCCGACAGTTGCCATGGCTTGCCCTGGGGCAGAGCCCTCCTCCCAACTTTGGCTTTAGATAATATGTCTATACCTATATATATAAATATAAGTATATATATTTTCCCTTCTGTAATCTGTAGAACATACTGTCTGTTGTAACCAAAGAGATTGCTTTGTATTTATTCACACGTGAAAGAGATCTGCTATATTACTGTAAGGCTTGGAAATCTGTAAAGTTGGTCTTTTGTGCTGTTGACTGTAGAAATACTGTAATTGAAGCTTTGTAGATCTGTCTAAATCTATTGGTTAATTTGTTGATATCTTGTTTTACAATTGCAAAAGGAGCTTGAAAGTGTATGTTCTTATATGCAATTCAGTATGTATAAATTAAGAATTTGTGTCATAGATGCCATTGCTCTCAATGCCAGATTCATTCCTCTTTTTTTACCCATTCTTTTATGTATTGTCTGTTCATGATCATACATCCTATCATTTAAAATAAGTGAAGGCACATTTGTTATGACTCCTTTTAACAGTAAGAGCTCACTTGCCCTAGGTCAATGTTACATATGGTCAGTAAAATGTGTGAATTACAAATGCATGTTTGGATCTTGTAAATCAGGATAGTTTCAATAGTTTTCCATAACCACAAGGGCAAAATTATAACTCAAACCTCTTTCGTTTTATAAAGTTTCAAATACTGGAAGCTTGCATTTTGGATCTATCTGTGACTTCAATTATAAATTAGGGGTTTGTGGATCCTGTTTAGTTGTGATGTTTTGTCTTCATGGACCAATGCAATTTAGTTCATTGGTTTGCATGATTTACTTTCTTGGTGCTTGGAGTGGTGTTAAAATGGCTATACTTGGACTTGTCATTTAGTGTGAGCATGTGATGCGTAAGGCCTGTTACCCACCATTGTTCTTTTGTGTTTTCCTTTCTTTGCAATTAGTGAAAGACTATATTGAGATTGATGTTAAAGATAGCATTTGCGCAGAATTTCTGCGACTCCTTGTTTTATTTTCGCTTTTTTCTCAAAGCAGCGAAACTTTGCTACCAAAAGTTCTAAAAGTTCTGCGAACAAGTTGAAAAATAAAAATATTTCATCATACATATTGATTCTAATTCATTTATCTTTTGGATTTTCGTATATAAAAACTGAAAACAGGAGCAATACCAGGGTGCCCGTAGTGTTTGGATTTTCTTCTTGCAGGACCTTAGCTGCTTCAAAAGTGCTTAATTTTACTGCATGTTATTTGGTCGGGGCTCGTTGTGGCAGGGAACTAGTATCATGGGCAGGGATGGACCTTTCTATTTTATCTTTTTTTTTTAATATTTTGATAGGAAAAGCTGAGACTAACCTAAGATCTGCCTTATCATACCATGGTGAATTTAATTTCTATGAGGATAAATATTTTCTTTGGAAGTTGTAAACCAGCAGAAATCAAAGTTATCTTTCGATCTTCTAATTGAGCACACGATTAAAACAAGTGTAGAAAAACTTTGCTTTGGAAACATGTAGGCAGTCTTTCGATCTTGGGAGTTAACCCGGGTGGATAGTTTTAATTCTAGGTAACTTCTTTGATTTCTTATCCGAGTTAATAATATTTCTGTTTGGCTCAAGGTTGAAGGTTAGTGGCCTAAGTGGTGGAAAAAGAAAATTTTCTGGATTAAACTTTATTTCACCCAACGTATGAAATAAAACTGCTAGGTTGAGCGCCTCTTTGATGCATTGACCTCCTCTTTTCAGCACTTTTTTTTTTTTTTGAAAAAAAGCTGTGTCCGTTGGTTAAATAAGCATCCTGTAATCACTACATGACCAACATCGATAAATTCTTTATGCACCACAGGTGATGCAGAAAATCCAATGTGAAGCATACTGTTTTGCCCGTAGTCATTATTTTCAAATATATTTAATGCTTATAAATCAGTTTTTTATTAAAATTTATATGACAAAATACTTCTGCTTTTTGAAAAAAATTATGACATTTTGTGGTATAATATATTCTAGGATGTCATAATATGATATAAGATATCATAATATAAAGGTATATTTTGTCCAATCATTTTTAATGTGCATTTAATATCTGTAGTTTTATTTTTCATTTGAAAATTTTGAATGACGAAAATATCTCTGTTCTTTGAAAAAAATTATGACATCCTGCGTTATATTATGACATCTTGTGGATAAAAATTATTACTTTCTAGATGCAGGATGTCATAATATGGATATAGAATGTCATAATTTTTTAAAACAACATGAGCATTTTCGTTATATAAAATTTTTAAACGAAAAAACTGACCTGTAGGTATTAAATACGCGTTGAAAAATAATGACTATATGGATCAATCAGATAAGATGGTGTGCTCCATGTCAGATTTTCTACACTGTCGATAGTGCACAAAGAAATCGCGACCAGCATCATATCTGCTGTTAACAGTGAACTAAATCCCAAATCTGGGCCGTGAAATGAATCCGAAATGTGGACCGGTTCGGATATAATTATGAGGCTCGGACTTTTAAGTATACTCAAGCATGACCCTATTCAAATGAATCTTAAGTACGTCTCCTGCATTCGAGGAGAACAGCTATTTTTTTTTTTTTTTTTTTTGATAGAGGTGGAGAACAGCTTAAAAGATAAGCTCTTGCAGCAGAAATACTCGTTTCTTTGAATCCAATTCACAGAAACAAAGAAATGTAATATGATATACCATGATGAATGAATGTATGTAAAAAATTTTCAAGATCATAAATTGTTCACATCTATGGTTATTTTTCCCCCATTCTGACCATTCAACATCAATTGTAGGCCAAAAAAAACACATAAAAATATATATTTATCGATTTCTTTTCTATTCTCCTAATAGGTGCAAAAATTGATGGTATGAATATTACTGGTGTACTAAAATATATAATGACAATGTATGAATGGAGAGTTCAAAATTCCCTTGTAATGACATGTGGCATTATTTGAAAGTTCAAAACTAACCCCATGACAATACGTGGCGCCATCTCCTGTAAATGCACAATATTGGTATGCCAGTTGTAGACACCTGCCAATGTCGGCGTTCCATGTTAGCATTCCACCTCAATGTTCCATGTTAGTGGTCCACCTCTACGGTCCATAACAGTAACCATATCGGCAATCTCCTTATCTCATTATTAAGTGGGAGAAGTACCATTATATCTAATATATATATTAAAAATAAAAAGTGAGAAAAATTTATTTGTAAATGAAGCTATCCATATAAGCAATCATTTTTTTTTATACATGTCATATCGACTCTTCTATCTCAAAGTATTAAATATATATATATTTTATTCTTAATAAATGAAATTAAAATTTATTTATATCTATTAATTGGTGTTATTAAAATTTTTAGTTATGAACATCAAAGATATAAATGGACATGTTATTCATAAATTTTTTTTTACAAAAATATTAAAATTTATTTATATCTATTAACTGATGTTATTAAAATCTTCATAAATATTAAGGATATAAATGGATATGCTATTTATATTTTTTTATAAATATAATTAATTATATGAATATGATCTATAAATTCACACGTAATGTATGGTTTAAAATTAGTTATATTTAAATGGAGAAAAAGGGATTAATTCCAGGCTTAACAGGACATTCAATGTACCTGCTTTAAATAGAGGGAAAAAGGAGCTTTTAATATGAAAAAATGGAATGAATCAGAGGGGACTAATCAGTCATGTCAAGATATTTCAAATGCTCTTTCTCAGTTCATTCTCCAGATCTTCCATGCATAGGGGGACTCATGCAATGGAAAAACAATGGCATCATGGGAGTTCAATGAAAGAGGGTAGGTTCCAGCGTTACATTTTTCTTAGTTTTTTTCTAATTGTTTTGCTTTCTCATCAGTTTGTTGGGAGGTTACCATTCGGGATGCGGTAGCTTTCCAATCGTTTAGGACATCGTCTGAGGAAAACAACGTTTGAGTTTGCTTTCTTCTCAATCATTTGAGAGGGTTGCTGCCACGATTTTGATAGCCTTTCATGTCCCATAAAAAAATTCATTTGAGAGAGAGGTTTCGAAGGGTTGCCACTCTGGATACAGTAGTCTTCTACTCTCACTTGGAAACAAGAAATAAGAAGCCTTCCGATGGAATGGAAAGGATAAAAGGGGTTAACAGATCACGGGTTGTTAGGTTAAGGAATTTGAACTAGGGTTATTGGGTTAGAGATATTGGATCTAAGTTAACGGGTTGGTATTAATGGATTCTGGTTAGTGGGTTAATGGGTGCGGATCATCGGGTTCTTGCATGGTCTTAGCGGCTTCAAAAGTGCCTTTTTATTTCCCCTTCTTCTTGCATGTTCTTTAGTGGTGGCTCGTTGTGATATTAAACTAGTATCATAAGTAAGTGTTGTGGGGTCTTACTATCTCAGCCAATGTCTTCAAGACTTATACTCAGAAGCTCTCAGTCGACAAGAATATCGATATGAGCCTTGACTGCCGATCTCATCAGAAGATCGAGCTCATCATAAGACCAACCTCTGGCACATGGCAATATCAGGAGACATCGGCCTCTAACCGATCTGACTCTTCAGTATTATCCGCTAAGTCGACTGTCCAGAACTACTGGTAAGCAGGACACTAATTTCAGTTATCTACCTATCTTCCTCAATTGAATCAGAACTTATGTCGGTTTCTGACTTACTTGATTATTGACACTCATGGCATGGCGTCCAATTCAGATATTCACCAATATCAATTATTTCATATCGGTCTCTTACCGACATGCTATCCAAAGTACGATGGTTATCTGACAGTTGTCATCCAGCTCAGTCGTAACTACATTTCAGTTGTATTCCAACCCATTTGTCACGTGGGCAGCTGCCCCACGATCTCTGCATAGCTGGCTATTCTGTTGTAACAATCCAATGGTCTAACAGATCTCTAACGATCTAATAGATCTCCAACGACCTAGTAGTCTAACAGATCTCTAACGGTCTAACAACTTAAGGTCTAAGCGAGCTCTCTCTATAAAAGGGGGACAATGTGTTCTCCAGAAGATAAGTCAAGTCTAAGTGAATAAAGACAAAACTCTGCTAGATTTTTTAAAAAAATCAAATTTTTTTATTTTTTTCACTCAAACTTCCATTTTTTGCTTTCTACTTTTTCATTCTACTACCTGTTCTCAAGGCTCCAGCTGACTTAAGCATCAGAGGATTCTAAATTGGAGGCATCTCACAGTTTTGAGATTTTTTTTGTAGATTTTACTCGCAGTTCATGTCAGCACAACTCTTTGCTCTTCAGCTCGGTCCATTACCGACCTTACCTCTAGAGTCTTGCAGCAACAGATTGGTGCTATAGAAAGGATTTTGCTCAAAAAAATTTTGTGAAAATGATGAACAAGAAGGCACAGAACCATTTCTTACCCACTCCATCTTCTCCAGGAAGTGCACCAGAAGCTACTCAACCTCCAGTTGTAGTAGATCCACAATAATTTAATCTTTAGTTCAGTAAGTCCAAGCCCTCACTGCTATGGTACAACAGCTCGAGCCTACCACTGAGCAGCAGCAGCGAGAATCAACTCCTCAAGTGGTTCAATCTCACCACTCCCAGCAACCAACCTCGTAAAATCCTTCTCACAATCATCTCTAGATCTCACTAATCAATTCTGGGGGGTAGAATCATCTGCTCCAAGCAGAATGATGAATTTGAAAGAAAGTCTTGGATGAAAGATCCAAAATCTTGAGAAGAAGCTGATAGAAATTCAAATCGACAATTCATAGGATGGGAGAGATTTCAGCTTGCAATCTCTCCTCTTGATAAATCCTTGATGAACCAGATCCTATTAAGTTCAAGATGCCTGTTGTGGAGTCATTCGATGGCTCCACTGACCCTTTGGATCATTTGAAAGGTTTTAGAGCTGTCATGAGGCTGCAAGGGGCATCTGATGCCCTACTTTGTATCATCTTCCATATCATCCTCAAAAAATGTACAAGAATTTGATTCTTTGACCTTCAACCAGGATCAATTTTTTTTTTGAATAGTTAGTCAAACTGTTGGTCACTTACTTTGGTAATAACAGAGTTCATCTGAAGAACACTAATAGTTTTTTTACTGTGAAGCAACAGGAAGGTGAATCTCTACAGGATTACGCTGCACGCTTTAATGCAGCTACTTTGGAAGTCAAAAATTTCAATGAGTTCGTTGCTATGGTAGCTTTGAAGTAAGGACTCAGGAGCAACCGCTTGATCTTCTCCCCCAATAAGAATTATTTGAATAATTATGAGCAAATACTAGTCCGGGTATGGAAGCATACACAGGTCGAAAAAGAAGAAAGCATACTCTGTAGGCGAAAAGAGAAGGTGGTGGAAAAAGTAGCCTCCGGAAGAAGACTGCGGAAAGCAACAAATAATGTTGATCGACCTCGAAAAAATCTAAGGTTCAGAAGTCCATCTCGACGATTTGATTCTTATACTTCGCTGTTTGCCCCTCGAACTCAGATACTGATTGAGATCGAGGGCCAGGGATATCTTTCTGATCTAATTCTTTGAGGGCTCCATCAGAAAAAGAGACAAAAAAAGAACCATCGTTACCATCGAGACCACGACCATGATACTGAGGAATACCGACAATTAAAGGATAAAATTGAGGCACTGATACGCCGAGGTCAACTTGGCAAATATATTCCAGATCAGACCTACCAAACTACTGACTAGCGGCAGAAGCCAGATAATGAGAATGACCTCAACAAACCTACCGCTGGAGTTATCAACATGATCTCCAATCTCGATGGAA
The DNA here is from genome assembly GCA_000441515.1 of Elaeis oleifera. Classification (NCBI taxonomy): domain Eukaryota; kingdom Viridiplantae; phylum Streptophyta; class Magnoliopsida; order Arecales; family Arecaceae; genus Elaeis; species Elaeis oleifera. Next base: position 510,631 of record KE505009.1, on the reverse strand, counting down.
CTGTAAAGCAGCTGAAGTGGCTGGAAGCTCTCCAAAACATCAATGCATAGACAATACTATTTCTTTTCTGATGATGATGTAAAAGGAGTTCAAACTCCTCATAATGATGCTGCTGTTGTTCTATGATCTTAGCAAAATATGATATAAAAAAATATTAGTGGATAATGGAAGCTTTGTTGATGTATTATTTATAATATTTTTAAAAATAAATTTGATAGGTCAGCTGAAGCAAGTCGGCACCCCTATGGTCGGTTTTCTGAGAATTCTGTATCCGTAAAAAGAGAAATCACTCTACCAGTCACTGTAGATATAAAACCACGCTAGTCAACTGTAAGACTCACTTTTTTAGTTATTAAAATACCATCAGCTTACAATGCAGTTTTTGGCCGACCTAGGCTTAATGCCCTCAAAGCTATTATTTCTACTTATCACATGTTAGTCCGATTCTCCACTAAGTATGGAGTCGGAGAAATGCGAGGAGATCAGATGCTCGCTAAGCAGTGCTTCTTGATAATAACAAGAATGAAGAAGCCTATCAATTGAAGTACCTGATCAAAAAATAAATCTGATGTCGGAAAAATTAAGGGGAACCAACCGAAAAGCTAATCACTGTCCCTTTGGATGATGATCTAGAAAAATAGTCCAGGTCGAGTCTTTACTGGAGCCAAACTTAAGAGAGAAGCTGATATATTTTTTTGGACAAATGTCAATGTCTTTGCCTGATTAGCCTCCGACATGCTTGGGATCTCAGCCAATATCATTGTGCACAAGCTCAATGTTGATCCAAAATATAAGTCGGTGCAGCAAAAGAAAGAAGTTTTGCTTTAAAAAGGTAGAAAGTAATAGATGAACAAGATGACAAGCTTTTGAAAGTCAAATTCATTAGAGAAGCACTGTACCCGAAGTAGATCGCAAATGTTGTCATGGTTAAGAAAGTCAATAGGAAGTGGAGGATCTATATTGATTACACTAACCTCAACAAAGCTTGTCCAAAAGATAGTTTTCTTTTTCAAAGATTGATCAACTCATTGATGCTACTTCAGAGCACAAATTGTTAAGTTTTATGGATACTTTCTCTGGACACAATCCAATCAAAAAGACGTCTGAGGATGAAGAAATACAGTCTTTGTCACTGAAAGAGGTTTGTATTGTTATAAATGATGTCTTTTAGTCTTAAAAATATAGATGCTACATACCAACACCTGATGAACAAGATCTTCAAATAATAAATTGATCACAATATGCAGATCTATGTTGATGATATGATGGTGAAAAGCATTGAAGCAGATCGACACATTACTGATCTAGAGAAATTCTTTGGTGAACTATGCAGATATCAAATGAAGCTCAACCCAACAAATATGCTTTCGGAGTGACTTCAAAATTTTTTTGAGTTTTCTTATGACTCAAAGAGGAATTGAAACCAAGTCTGAAAAAATCAAGGCTCTACTTGAGATGAAGCATCCGAGCTCTGTCAAAAAAGTTCAACAGCTCACAGGGCAAGTAGCTTCTCTCAGTTGATTTATTTTTAGATCAGCTGAAAAATATCTTTCTTTCTTCAAAATTCTCAGACACATTAAAGATTTCATTGGTTGGATGAATGCCGAGCTGCTTTCGATGACCTCAAGAAGTATCTTGGGTCCGCTCCATTGCTATCAAAGCTAGTGGAAGGTGAAGAATTATTCATATATTATCTATTTCGGCTAATGTTGTTAGTTCAGTTTTGATCTGAAGTGATGCAGGAATGCAGAGATCAATTTATTATACAAGCAAATTACTTCAAGATGCTGAAACTCGATATTCTAAAATTGAAAAGATGATCTTTGCTCTTACTACATCGGTAAGACGACTCCAACCTTATTTCAAGCTCATTCTGTTATAGTTTTGACTAATCAACCTCTAAAATTCTACAGTAGCTTAATACTCTAGGTCAGATTGCTAAATGGGCTATTGAATTGAGTGAGTTTGATATTTATTATCGTTCTCAATTTTCATTAAAAGCTCAAATGCTAGCTGATTTTATTGTTGAATACTCTATTCTCAATGAGAAATCTATCTTAAAAAATTTGAAAAGGTCAATACAGACTCTTTCTGGATATTGATGTTGATGGAGCTTTTAATTCAAAAGAAAATAGAGTTGGTTTGATTCTAGCTAGTCCAGAAGGCATTATTACTGAACGTGCTCTGAGATTCAATTTTGATACCTCAAATAATAGAGCAGAATATGAAGCATTAGTTGCAGAACTTGATATGGCTAAAGAGCTCAATGCTAAAAAGCTTAGTCTTCACTGATTCTCAGCTTATCGTCGGCCAAATACTAGATCAATTTGAAGCTAAAGATTTCACTTTATCTGAATATTTATATAATGTGAAAGAATTATCAAAAAGCTTCGAATATCTAGAGGTCATACAGATTCCTAGATCAAAAAATGTTCAAGCTGATACTCTTTCTCACCTAGCCACATCGGGTTTCTTCGAACTCAGTTCAAATATTTCTATTGACATTCTTGAAAAGCCTAGTATTGAGACTTTGCTTTTTGTCCAAATTGATCATGAGCAAAGTTGGATTGATCTATTGATAGAGTATCTTACCAAAGGAACTCTGCCAACTGACCCAGTTGAAGCAAGAAAAGTTAAAAGACAAGCCCTGTGGTATGTTATTCTAGACAATCAATTATATAAAAGATCATACTCCTCCCCACTACTCCGATGTCTAAGACCATTAGAAGCTGATTATGCTCTTCAAGAAGTTTATGAAGGAATCTGCGGTAATCACTTGGGGGGCAGATCTTTGTCTTACAAAATAATTAGACAAGATTATTATTGGCCTATCATTCTAAAAGATTCTGCCGATACTGTCATAAATGTGATCAGTGTCAAAGGTATGTCAATATTCAGCATCGACCTACATCCGAGCTTATTTTTATTACAGCATTATGGCCATTTGCTGTATAGTGTATGGATATTCTGGGACCTTTCTCAATGGCCACAGGATAAAAAAAATTCTTGATGGTAGCCATTGATTATTTCACTAAGTGGGTAGAAGCTGAGCCCCTAGCACAAATTACTGAAAAAAAGATGAGAGATTTTGTATGAAATTAATTATCTATCTTTTGATTTACCTCGAGTCATAATTATCGATAACGGATGACAGTTTGATAATCAGAAGTTCAAGAAATTTTATTTGTGAACTCCATATTGTTTATAGATTCACTTCAATTGGACATTCACAATCAAATGAAGAAGTCGAAGTCACTAACAAGATCATTCCTCAAAATTTAAAATAAGGCTTACTGAAGCTAAAGGTCTCTGGGCAGAATAGCTTTACGATGTTCTCTGGGCATATTAAACTATACCTTAGGTACTAGCCAGAGAAACACCTTTCAAGTTCACCTTTGGGGCAAAGGCAGTGATACCTATTGAAATCGATCTTCCAATGACCAGAATAGAAAAGTTTCAAGCTGAAAATAATTCAGATCAGTTGAAGAACGATCTTGATTTACTTGATGAAATCCAAGAGAGAGCCCAGATATGCATGGTAGCTTATAAACAAAGAGTGGCCAAATATTACAACTCTCAGGTGAAGCCTAAAATTTTCATAAAGGTGATCTAGTTTTTCGATTAGTTGAAGTCTCAAAGCCACTAGAATAAAAAAACTCGCTCCGAGCTGGGAAAGGCCCTATCAGATTATGAAAGTAATTTGCCTAGGAACTTATCGAATTGAAATCTAGATGGTACGATCATCTCAAGGATATGGAATGTTAAAAATCTCAGAATGTATTATCAATGAGATCTTTTCAATAAAAATTCAATTTTGTCCTAATAAAGATAATGTTTGGTCAAATTTATGTTAAAGAATTTTCTTCATCCAAACTAGATTGATAAAAGTCGATCTTCAGATCAAGCTTAAGCTTCAAAAGAGCCAAGAAGAAAATCGATCTCCGGATCGAGCTTATATTCGAGTGGATTAAGAAAAAAGTTGATCTTCGGATCGAGCTTAAGTCTGGATGGATCAAGAAGAAAGTCGATCTTCGGATCGAACTTAAGTCCGAAAGGACCAAGATGAAAAATTCGATCTCTGGATCGATTTAAAGTTCCAATGGGTCAAGTCCCTTTGAGGACCAAATATCGATCTTCAAATCGAGATAAGTCCTGATAAGACCAAGGTCAAGTGAGATATCCGATCTCCGGATTGGACCTCACAAAAATCTGAAGTCTCGATTGGATCAAAATCTCGAAAGAACTAAGATCAAGTGAGATATCTGATCTCCGGATTAGACTCCATAAAAATTCGAAGTCCCGATTGGACCAAAGTCCCAAAAGAATCAAGATCAAAAATGAGATATTTGATCTCCAGATTGAAGATCACAAAATATCAATTTGATAAATTTCACATAAATTCTCAGACAATATGTCCTTGAAAGGAAAAAAATGAGGCACTAAAGATTGAAATCCTATCAAATATATAGGAGATCCGACATGCCTACTCCGAGCTCAAGTGGAAGGATGTAGTGATTCACTTGAAGAATTAAACAGCATAGATTCGTCACTTCGAACAAGCTGAGAATTTTTTTCATGAACTACTTCGTTCGTCTAAAGCAATCTCTTTGGATTCAAAAGTAGAGGAATTGTTGTGGGGTTTTACCACCTCAGTCAATTTCTTCGGGACTTATACTTAGGAGCTCTCGAGTCAATAAGAATATCGATGTGAGCCTTGACTGCCGACCTCATCAGGAGGCCGAGCTCATCATAAGGCCGACCTCTGGCACATGGCAATATCAGGAGACATCAGCCTCTAGCTAACCTAACTCTTCAGTATTATCCGCTAAGTTGGCTGTCCAGAACTGCTGGTAAGCAGGATATTCACCTCGATTATCTACTGATCTTCTTCAACCGAATCAGAATTTACGTCGGTTTCTGGCTTATTTGATTACTGACACTCATGACATGGTACCCAATTTAGATATTCATCAATATCAATTATTCCACATCGTTCTCTTACGGATGTGCCATCAGAAGTATGATGGTTATCTGACAGTTGTCATCCAGCTTAGCCGTAACTATCTTTCAGTTGTATTTCAGCTCATTTGCCATGTGGGCAGTTGTTCCACGATCTCTGCACAGCTGGCCATTCTGTTGCAACAATCCAACGGCCTAACAGATCTTCAAACAACATAACATATCTCTAATATCCTAATAACTTAAAGTTTAAGTAAGCTCCCTCTATAAAATGGAGACAAAGTACTCTCCAGAAGATAAGTCAAATCTGAGTGAACAGAGATAAAACTTTATCGGATTCTTTAAAGAAATTAGAGTTCTCTCCATTTTTCTCCACTCAAACTCTAATTTCTTGCTTTCTACTTCTCTATTTTTACTATCTGTTCTCGAGGTCCCAACTGACTTAAGCATCAGAGGATCCTAAACTAGAGGGCACCCTATGATTTGGGACTTCTTTGTAGGTTTGCTCGCGATTCACGTCGGCACAATTCTCTGCTCTCCAGCTCGGTCTATTGCCGATCTCACCTTCGG
>KE505009.1:466717-481709 GCA_000441515.1 Elaeis oleifera | reverse complement strand
TTTCATGTGGGATACAATGTGATCCCATCTTTCGTTTCTGATGGAAACGATCTGGGACGGAAGGATTCAGATTAGTCAACATTTATATGTTTCGATGCAACAACAAGATGTTATTTGTAACAAGTAGTTTTGTTGGTTGGTTAATTGGTCACATTTTATTCATGAAATGGGTTGGATTGGTATTATTCTGGATACGGTAAAATCATTCTATTCGATCTAATAAGTACTTTGTTTCAGAATTGAGAAATTCTATGGCTCAGAAAGCGGATCCTCGTGAGTTGGTGATGAAAGTCGTTGGACCTCTCTTGAGGTGGAGGATTCCAGGGTCAGGGTGTTACGGATAATTAGGAGGGCCCTCCAATACAGATCGTTGCCATTTTCTCCGTTAACCCAAATAAGAGGCCCAAATGAGACCCCTGATAAGGCTTCAACCGTGGTCCTAATGTGGACATATTAGGAATTGCTCTGTATCTAATTGGCTCAAGAAGAAACATCCCTTTGTTCAGACTACATTCAGGAAGAAAAGAAGAGGCTTAACAACCATGCGCACTGTTTACAAATTAGGAAAATGGAATTTTCAGACATGCTATGTCTCAAACTAAATTAGGAAAAATAAGTCAATCTCAGAAAACTAAAACTCTAAATTGAATTTCTAGTTGCTTATGGAACAAGGAAAGAAAACCAAAATGGATCTTCAAAGCCTCTTTACTTGCAGAAAAGAATCATTTGTTCTGTGCTTGCCTTGTGAGATTGGACTCAACGAAGGAATAGGCAGAAGTATACCAACATTTCTCCTTCATGTTTTTGTTAGACTCATGTTAGCTAAAGAATACCTCCGGATAGTTAGTTCACAAGTCATTGCCACTTCAAACCCTGATATCCATCATATTTGCGAGCCAAAGAGCTTGCATTTCTTCATACTTCACCACCATGGTCATCTTTGCTTTCTATACACCCATCCTACCATGTTCCCTAATTGACAGGACAATGGAGAAAGCCGCCTCGCGATCCTTCATAAGATATTCCAGGTGCAACCGGAAGAACATTGTAGTCTGCCCAGGATTGCTCGGGATACCATCTGCTGGTCTAAAACTCTAGGTATTCTTTATTTGTACCTGAACAATCAAGAATCAGAATTTGGAGCACAGAATCAATTCTCAGGCTTGCAACTGAACCTTTGGAGTTGCTTCTTTAACTGAAAGAATCAAACTTCTGAATGGAATCGTCTGTTGTTTGATGCTCAGAATTCGTGGTGATACTCACACTAAATTTTTTTGTAAGGCAAGTATTCAAAAATATCCGCAAATAGTGGTGTAAAGAATCATTCTACTTTCCCCGCATGACTTCGTTTTCAACTTGACTGAACATCTCCTTGAGTCGGGCAGATGAACTGGATATCACATTCTTCGTTATCCTCTTTTGATTCTTGGTGCTCTTCAACCAGGCAATCCCCAAGGATACCTGAACATTGCATGCCCTCAATTTAGGGCCAAGATCCTCTATCTGATATCTCAAATGAAGCTGCATGAGATAAAAAGGTGACATGATTGGACAACAATATCAGAAAGGTCATTGTTGATAATTCATATAACCTATATACAGTACTTATAGACATTTATAGCCACGACGAAAATATGAGTTCGAGAAAGATGCCCTTACGTTAAAGTAGTCACCAAGTGGAAGTCCTTCGAGTGTCATAACTTCTTCAACAATATATCCATTTCTATCAGGTAACAGAGATTTTTGTTGGGTGCTAGTTACTTCACCTCCATAACGAGATACACTCTTGGCAAATTTGTAATGAACTTGCCTTTGGTAAACATCAGGCTTAACTGATTCCCATGCTGTTATATTGTAGTCAACACAACCAACTTTGTCCATTACACTTTGCTCCAAAGAAGTTCCTTCAAATACCTTCATCAGTGAGTTCATCTGATTACACATCAATGATCACATTTCACTAGTCACTTCGGTGATCTCCATGTAAGGTCATTTTGAGAATAGAGACAGATATCACATATATGGAGAAAGGGAAAAAAACTCACAGGAACAGGAATGGCAGATGAGAAAACCTCTGACATGTTGGCATCCTCTATGCCTAAGAAAGATCCACTCTCCTCACTGTTAAGGATTTTTGCTTCAGATTCTTCTTCAGCTATCTGCATTTTCTGTTCAGTGCTCAGGGATCTTGCCTTCCACAGTGCCATGATTGTCCTGTTAGGCATCAAAGAACATATTTATTCTCTTCATAAATAGGTGACGTATAACACACTGATCAGAAATACAATTTAAAACCCAAATCCGGTTATCTGAATGCATGAGACCCTATAGGCATTAAACCAAAACAAACAGCACTTTCTTGGTCTCAAGCACATAAGCATGTTTTGTAGGTTTGTTTGTAGGTTTATGAACTAATACTTCAAAAGCAAGGGGTGTACATAACTGAAATAAAATTAGAAACTAATCTACCATTAACCCGTGCAGAAAACAAGTTAATAGAGTAACAAAAGGAGGCAGGAATTTCTTTTGCTGGAATCTATGCCTTGCATATGATTCAAAATATTGTATGAGGAAATAAGAGTAATCACCTGTTGGCTACATTGAATGATCCAAATGACTGGAAATGAAACCTAAGTCTCCCATCCTGGTCGACAGTCTTTGCACCATGCTTTGCATCCATACCTCTGCCCCTGCGGAGAATAATCAAAAGAGATGGAGTAGCCATTGATGCCAAAGTTGGAGGAATCACTTGGATGTCATCAATATCTTCCCAAAGAAAGAAAAATTTGTTTTGTGTCCAAATAAGTTTGCATAAAACCCAATTATTCTTGGAGAGAGAAAGAGGCGGCCCTGCAAGAAAAATTGAAGCAGCAAATTTTCAGTTGACGTGTATGCGGATCCTTAATCATCATATGAACATTATATATTTCCAATAAGACTTTGGCCTTATAGTTAGATGAATATACAAAATCCATTGCATGTCCCAGCTTATTAAAAGCCATCAAACTAGCATCCGCATCATTCTACTGATCAACAATAGAATGTAATTTGACTAGAGAATATCACTATTTAACCAGACTGGACAATGTCAAAATATTGATGAAGACCGTTTTCCTCAAGCACTATCTTTGACATTCAGACCATAAGTATGCCAAGAGACTGTTCAGTCAAAAATGACCAATCAGGACAAGATTCAGGAAGAACATTGTGACATGGTAAGCAACCAATTGCCGAATTAAGCTGACAGGATCACTTTATGACTCTGACAGTGACAATGACTGAGTAGCTAACAAGATGATTTGATGTGATCACATATTACCACAATCCTAACATGATTGAGGAGAATGCATTTTTAGAAAGCTTTTACAAGGGATGAAGTATGGAGGCAAGCTGACAATCCTGTACAATACAACATAATAGAAACTAAATAAGCACCTGCATAGGCATCTTGCGCTTCAAGTGACAGGTAAAATCATTGATAAGAAATTCTTCTGGGGGCAGATCAAAAAGCTTCTGGAATGCAGAATTCGTCTGAGGGGACCTCAAATTTATCTACACAGAGTTGTCCATAACTCAGTCAAAATAGGAATATATAAACTACAATTTCACATTGAGTAACAGGGGATGCCCAATCGGAGATAAGCACTCACCTTTTTTCCAACTTCTTTCTCCATTTTCCTGAGATACTCTGTGACAACTTCAGTGCCCCGTGTGTTGTTCAGAAAAATCCTCAAATGCAACTTGGACTGACATGCCTGAGCCAACTTTCCTTGAAGAGGAATCCATACATCTGCTAGTTCTGACAAATTAGATTTCACAAAGTTGATTTCAGCATGACCAAGAGATGTAGCTTCATCAAAAGGCCCATCAAAATCATACACATCTACATCCATCATTGATGGAGGATCATCCATGGCATCAAATTCAAAGATTTCTGCAAAAATCAACAGAAGATAAATTAATAACAGGAAATGTTATTTATAGATCAGAAATTATAGCATCCGAGCCCTTTTATATTGCTATGTCATCCATGTTACCATTACTTTATAGTGCAGGTTAGTAAGTTTAACAATTTGAACCAATTTCAAATTCAAAAAAAAGAAAGAAAAAGAAACCAATTTATAAAGGAACGGCACATCAGACTGGAAACGATATTCTCGAAGTATTATAGGGCTGCTTAATTTCCTGTGATTCCACTTGCTTCCATTTTAAGTGTCATTTGCAACCAGCAATGCAGCAATTCTGTTTGCAGCTATCTGTTTAACTAGCTAGCAGTTGCAATTGCAGGAACTATTGTTTCTATCACCTGCAACTAATAACTGCAAGTGTAGTTTCTATGTATGGTTGTTCAGTTTTGAAAGTGATGTGATTACATTGCAACTGACCTTGCAAAGCTAAACTCTTTTGATTCAATAACATGTTTACTTATTCTCACACAATTAACCAATAGTTTCCTTAGTATATCATTGCTACAATATAATCATATTACTAGGATGCACTTATTATTAAAGTGTACAAAAGATAATATGTGAGTAACAAATTTATTACAATGTTATATATTATTTGAATATAAAAGTATAATCCTATGTTCTACATTCAAATTATATTAGTTAATAGTCATAAATTTTTAGTAAATAGCAGCATACTTTAAATAATTTGAATACTCTTACCCATATTCTAATTACTTGTAACTCTGCATGTCTTTCATATTATATATAGTACGTCATAAATTTTTAGCAAATTGCAGGCCAATTTTAATAATTTGAGCACTCTTAGCTATATTCCAAGTAGTACTTTTAAATCTGCACGTCTTTCATTCTCCCTTACTGATGGATCATCAAACATTTTTGAGAACCAGGATATGGAAAGCTGGCTGAAAATAGTGAGAAGGCAGGACCTGAAACCAGGTCATTTGTACCAACCCTCAACAACTTTACCAACTGCACAAGTTGGCATCCTCAATGAAGTATCAAAAATTAAGTCAACAAGTCTTAACAGTACATTGTTTAAGAAAGCTCGAGGCAGGAAACTGAAAATTGCAAGTATTAATGTTGTGTAAGTAGCAATGAATGCAGAAGATGAAAGAATTCCAAGATTAGGAGCATCTTTAATTACCATTCCACTGAGGTTCCAGTGTTTGGAATTTTATTGAGCTTGTTTATTTTGACCATTGCAGGTGAAAACTACATAGGGATCAGAATAACCACTTGAATCCACTGCTGCTAAATTACTTCCTCGATCAAGGCAATAGTTAGTAACCATCCATCTCCTTGTGCTTTGAGTCCATGATCACTGCCTGTATGAATGAAAAAAAGTTACATCCTAAAGCATGTGGATAGTCTACAGGTAACCGAAGAAAGAATAAAATGATATATTACTGGAAAAGAAAAGAATGGAACTAAGACTGCTAAGAAATCACAGAGTATAGTAGACAAAAGCAAGAACAGTCCATTCACTATTTCATTGTAAGTCAAAATTGAAGTTCTTCAAGGTACCAATAGAAACTTTACAAACTTTGAAGGATGTATATTAATAAATTAAAATAAACGTATCATGGGCATGCTTGTATAGGCAAATACAGAAAAATATGTCAAGGATATGGCCATTGCATGGAAATAAATAAATTCATTTGCATATTTAATTGTATATAACAAACATTTTGTTTAGTTCATTAAAATAGCTCATGTTATTAGTAATCATGGCATCTCTACTCATCCATTAAAAAAAGTCATCAATTCAATCATATAAGATAAAGTATATTAAAAATACTCATGATGAAAGAATAAATCAGGTAACGTAATTGGATACCAAAATACTTTTATTAAATACTTGAACATGTAGAGGGTATATTTAACATGTACTATAGTATATCCTGAGAAGTATTTGCATCTGATACCCATAAACACCAGCATATCTCCTCTGGGAAGTATCTAAGTTTAGGAACCAAAAGTATCTGCATATTCTGTATTATATATGGTTTCCTTCTAATGAAGATAGAGGACTTATTGAATGAATCTGTTTCTGATGTTTTCGACTTCAGCAAGTCATGAAAAATGATAGAGGCACAGATTTCCAGGAATATCTAGAAGTTCCAGCCAGTTGCACTACCCCTCAAATCTAGTATCATTGTCTCCGAACAAGACACAAGGTGACTACAAATGCCTGACACTTTGCTGCAAATATAAGACAATAGAAGGAGTAACCTTACATATTAAACAACTCAAGGTTAAGAAACCTTCTGAATCATGTAATATGTGTAATTAGAATTGCATCAATACTATGAGAAAGTATGATATTTATTAATAATCAGAAAATTTCCTGGTACTGGTATTTTATCAAAATGATAGATATACAATATACTGCCAGGTGAAACAAGTCTTACCTCTTTGATTCCTGGCCTGCAAGAAGCGTCCTATCATATTAAGAACATGCTGTCCTTGAAGAACCAAAACACCACAAACTACAACTTCACCAATTGAATCTGGCAGATCTAGGCCAGGAAACTCAAGCCCTTGTATTGTACCAGGGTTTGCAAGCAAGATATGTATAAGGACATAGAAGGCCACAAAAACAGATGATATAACAGAAAAGTTTCCAAAGAATCGAAATGCCAGCTTCCAGTCTGACTCCTGCTCCATTTGTATAGAAGCTAAGATCTGCTCTTTGTTGGACCCAGTGTCCTTCTGATCAAGTGGCTTTACATTCTGAGAAATCAAATCAGCAAACTGGGCATAACTATCCTTCAAGCCTTGTTTTGCTCCATTTTCGATCATACCTTTCATCATGGTACTCTGGAGGAAATTCATGCCCCAGGAAACCACTAGACGTGAAGATTGATCTTCAGAAGGCAAATCAGGCCCAGGCATTATGCAGAAGAGAACCTCTACCCGGAAACAATTACCAAAGGGAGCATCAGGAGTGCTCGCACTCGCTAAAACTGCATAATTTTTCCATCAGCTTTCAATAAACCTGCTCCTCTGTAGCTTTCACAGCCTTTACTAATTTCGTTGCAGCTCTTGTGTAGGTAATCACTCTTTTCAAGCTCTCTCCACCATTTTCAAGTCTCCAAGGTTCAGTTTGCAGACCAGTACTTCCTTGAAGCTCAGCAAGTGACTGCAAGAAATTTGAACTCGGTGAAAAGATAAGGGAGTTCAGATCACCAGGTGCAACAACATAAGACTGGTCAAGAAGTATTCCTCCTTGTAGATTTTGAGGCATTTCACGTCCTTGATCCTTTGATTCTATTGTTTTCAGTAATTCATCAAATGTGATATTAGAGCATGCATCATCAGTTTGGCTTTCAGAAGTCTCAGGGCTTGCGGATGCTTCTTGGAGGTCTTCTGGGCAGTCAAGATCCCTGCTAGGAGGCAATGCAGCCTCCATATTTTCCCAGCAAAAATATGAAAGAAACGGTCAACAAATGACAGTGCATTGGACTTGTCTTCCTTGACAGGTTCTGTGTCATCAACTGCTGGTACAGCAGGTTTTCCAAATTTCCATTGGAAGATGGTGGGGTGGTCCTTCCATTAATTCGGTTGACTTATCTGAGCTTGATGCATGATCATCAGAACAGGAATGTGAGACTATGGGTATTTCATCAGCGCTTTTCTGAGATAAAGTTATCGTGAGACGAATATCTCCTGCAGGATATAATCAAAAGAATATGTTTATGATAGAACCAGTATTCATGTATAAAAAAATGAGCTCCAAGAAAATTGGCATCAACAGTAGGCAAGGACATATGAAAGTCAGCAAACAGTAATGCAGAAAAGCATCATTCATTCAAAGTAAATAAAGAATTATATTTCGTGAGAAGGCATGTCTTGGTCACTGAAAGAGATGAGATAAAAATTTCTTTGGCAAAGACAGTTTTCAATTCTCAATTTTATAGTACACCATAGCATACTCCATAATATGCATCATACTTGCATTCGACGCTTCCATATGACTTATATTAGACTTACTGCATCATGTATCAGACACCACTCAACTACATGTGGACAAGATTGGCATTTTGGGCATCAAAAATAAACACTAATTTTGAATTTCAAGTATGCAATTTTTCTTCATAAAGGCTCGTTTAGTATGCTATGTTTACACGATTATATATAAAATATCATGGAATATCATTAACAAATACCAATTCCATCAATATTATGTAAGTTGTATAATCATCAAGAAAAGCCTTGTTTTTCTTGAAAAAAAAAAAATCAAATTGTTTCAGATAAAGTTCAGCAAAAGGGCAAGAAAAGCCTGCATATAGTTATAAGGCCAGAAAAGTTCATCCATAGAATAGCTTCAATTACATGAATAGCTTTCCTACAAAAATGAGAAGTGAAAACATTCATGATTAACTAATTCCAAATAGCGTAAATGAGGAAAAACTTGACATTTTAACCATACAGCCACAGCATTCTTATTATCTGAAGTTTCCCTTTGTGTCTTCTTCATACTTAAACATTTGTAGCACCTGCAATTTTAAAAGCTATTTACTATTTTAGTCATGTCTAGCCTGCCAGATTGTTAGATTATTTTGATGCAGTGAATACATAGTTGGATTGCAATGCTTTCTTGTCTGCTGTCTATGTACTGGATCACCTGGACTATATGCGTCATGAAACAGATACCTACATGTCCACTGGGAGACAAACCAATTCAAATGAACATGAACCTATGGTGCCAAAACACCACATACATAGATTGCTCAATGCATGAATTTCACAAATGAATTTGCGAACCCCAGATCCCTGTTTACAATATTAAGTAAAACTGTAATCGAGGGAAACTTAGTGAAGTTCAATCAGTACAAACTCACTTTGAATATTAAATTTAATATATAAAAATCAACCAAACACATATAGAACTCCATTAATAAAGAAAGACATTAAGAAAGAGCATTACCATAGTCCTTGCTCTTAGACTTCTTGTTCTTGGGCTGCAACTGATACCACTGAGTCCCAAGTGAAAGATTATCTGCATCCAAGACCTGTGACAACGGCACCTTGACCTGCCCCAGGAAATCATCATTGAAGATCTTGTCTTCATCCAAAACACAAATAGTGAGCTCCTCTTTAAGGTCTCCGACTCGGAAGCTAAACTCCTCATCCCATACAGGGCTCAGGTTCTTCTTCACAACCTTAGTTTTCGCCCGTTGTTTTCCGAGCTGTAATTTTACATATGGATCGCTTAGACCATTGAGATCCATTGCCAGAAGGTTACGGGCTTCAATAACATGCACCACTAGCTTCATCGTGAAGAATTATCAAGCACTAGGAGCTAAAGAATGATGGGAAAATATAAACGAGGAAGATTACCAATTTCAGGTCAAAAAAACTCAGTTACATAAAGAAAGGAAATAACAATAAGAATCAATAGCTGGTAACAAATTATTCAAAAGCATTAACTTTCCAGTTGCTTGGAGCCCTGGTAAACAGAAGAGAAGACAGTATTGACAGAAAAAATATATGGGAGGATATGAGAAAGGAAACGGGTACAGATACAAGCCACTCCAAGTAAGCCCTTATTAGTTCCAAAAAATTAGCAAAGTCCTAAACTTTAGGAATTATGAATCAATAGAGTAACAAAGTGACCAAAAAAGGAGCTTTTAAGAGAAAGAAAAAGAGTGAAAAACCTTAGAATCCTTATGCCCATCCAATTTAGCAAGACCCAACAAAACCCCAAATCGCCTAAAATCCAGTGGAGAGCCACAGGGAAGCCCGACAACCAACGAGAAGAACAAGCCAAAAGCGAAATAATGGAAACCGGCATCCAACTCGTCGACTATAGGAAATCCAAACACCCCTCCACGAATTTGAACAGAAAACAAGAAATCAGCGCTGGAAATGATCAAAAGAGAGGGGATTTCCTGAGAGTGCACGGAGAAGCGAAGGAAGGAAAAAAAAACAAAATCGGATTTTATTCCAGAGATTGGTTACAGGGAACCTAATTTTCCAGATGGGTAGCTAGGAAATGTATGACTTAAAGAGGAGGGGATAAGTCTTAGGGGAGAGAGAAGAAGAAGTCAGGTGTGCATCTTTCTCTCTCTATCACCCTCCTGCTCCCTTCGTCTCCCCGCGTTGTCTCTGCTGACTTTCAAATTCAATTAAATTGATTTTAGTTCTTCTAGTAAATTATGATTATTTATTTATCTTTTGGTAATAAATTATGATTATTTATTAAAGTGATCAAATTGACCAACTTGGGTTAGTAGAGTAAAACCGCATGGCTTTTCCGGTCAAATTGTTTGTTTTGGCAAAAAGGCTTGAGGCGAATGGGACGGTCCAATAACAACATGCCACGTGAGAAAAAATTTAACAGATTGGGTGTACGTCGAGAAGGCCACCGTGTCCGCTGCTTATCTCAAGACGCGACGGGATGCATGGAGCTTCGGGACAAAGAAGGAACATAAAGAGTGGGACCAAATAGGTTAGGTGGACTGCATTGAATAAAATTATAATTCTATCCAAATAAATAAATAAATTATAAAATTAATTTTATATATAATTATTTTTATTTGAAAAAAATTTAATAATTATATACGCCAAAATCGATTTTGAATTAAATAATATCTACATCATTACAACCAAATCATATCACACGTCTAATGAAATAGAATAAATTGTCATCTGTAAATAAAATCGGTATGCGTTGTAAGAAGATGGCCAAATTATAGCTCATGACTCTTATGCTAGAAGACGTGAGGAATTTGTAATATTTTTCACTTCAATTTATAAATTTAGTTTTAAAATTCAAAATATTGCAAGTTTGAATCAACGAATTAATTTATATTGATGCGCTGGTGAGATTCAATTTTGAGTACTCGACTAGAAATTTCTATGCAAAAAGCTTATTTGAGTTTTGCACTGCTACCCGGCATGTTTGAGAGAGATTTTTCTTGGGTGTGACATCGTGAGTTCCCAATAATAAATGAAACTGAATGGAAGCGTGTGTTTTATGCGTACAAGTTGATATTTTACTTTTTTTGCTAGCATTGGTGTGCATAATAATTTTGTCCAGAGTAAAACATTAAATGAGAGCTGGTCTAAATATATTGATCAATAACGAAAGTTCTTGTGCAAATAAGTGCAAGTACATCATGCGTTCACTGCTCACCAAGGGTCACATGTTGTGTTCTGCAGGGTGCCAATTTCTTGAGAAGACCATGTCCTCTTGCTATACCACCTTAAATAGTTTACTCAGGCATAATTAAATCTTTCATGAAACCAATAAGAGATGGATAATGCTGTGTCACACAAAAATGTTACTGAAAATAACACACCAAATATATGAATTGGTTAATTTCTCTCTTTGATGGAAAAAAATGAAATCAGATACAAGTTGTTATTTGGGAAAAAAAAAAAAAGAAGCATACACATCAACTGGTGAACTAAGTTGGGTATAATTTTGTGTTATGAAAGCAATTCTCTTAAAAAAATAGGTTTATATACATGTGGGATTACTCCACCTCGATTTTATCCTCGAACCTTATCTTCGGACATTATCCTCGACTCCTGTCTAATGAGGTTGTTGGGCTCATACGGAATCCGTGATTGGATCCAAGCCGATGATTCTCGAAGTTCGAGAGACGTCAAATCATTATATGAGAAATGCGGGCTGATGCCATCTACTTTAAATTCTAAATGGTTACGATGAAACTCCAGACAATTATGATAAAATGTAGCACACAAATTAATGCCGCTCACTGTCCCCTATCTATGATTTGATAATAATTCTCTGTGGCAGTTAATCAAGGTAATGTATTTTTCTTCCCCTATGAAAGAAATATAGAGGATCCTTAAGTAAATTTTTTGGAGAACAAAAAAATATTTCTTTACTAATTTTTCTCATTATTTCTAAAATTTCGACTAACTTAAGCATTGAAGAATCGTTCATCAAAAAATCTTTGATGATCGAAATTTTTTTTCAGAGCCTAAAACATCCAGCCGTCTTCGGATTC
Source organism: Elaeis oleifera (assembly GCA_000441515.1). Taxonomy (NCBI): domain Eukaryota; kingdom Viridiplantae; phylum Streptophyta; class Magnoliopsida; order Arecales; family Arecaceae; genus Elaeis; species Elaeis oleifera. The sequence goes on along the minus strand of KE505009.1, from coordinate 469,753 downwards.
TCGCTAACCACTGAGCATCACCTCGGACGAGTACTAACCTTAGCTGCTACTCCTCGGACCAAAATCTTGTGGCAACAATACATATATTATATTAGAAATTTACAAGAGTGAATGATCTTAGATTTGCTAGAGTTTTCCTTGAGTTTGAACAAAATGAGATGAACGATAAATGATTCACGAAGGTGTCCAAAATAATGTTGGAATAAATTTCATCTTCATCAAGATTTGAGAGGCTGTGAATATTAATCATAAGCCAAAAAAATGAAATGCATGGTGCCTTGTCATTCCTACCACACATATATTTCTTTTAGGAAAAGATGTATAACATAAGCTATGGATCATGATTAGAGAGCAAAGCCGGTGCCAAATGAGTACTCGACGTAGCCAGAGTGAATCTCGCATTGTATGGCAATTAATATCCAATAATACTTCACAAAGGAATAAAACAATACTCCTGCTGTAACAAAATAAATATTTTGGTCGTTAGACTCTTAAAACTACATTAATGGTGGAAAAAAATGACTACTTCCCTACCCCAAAAAAAAAAAAACTACATAACTTACAAACGCGATATCTAATATAATTCATTGAATTAAAATATCCACGTGGTAACGGATTTTAATGATTGACCGTGACCGGATCTATTCGCTCACATGAAAGTGGAGGATAACTCATCAAAGAAAGGCTAATTGAGAAGTCAAAATGCAATTTGACTTTTCCAAGGGCTGGGTCCAAAAGCTAAGGTCTAATGCTATTTTTTTAAGCGATTATTTAGACCATTTCCGATCACGCAAAAAAATAAAAATAAAAGCGGTGAACTTTTCTTGAATTCCATCGTTACTCGGATCTTTGTTTATATCCTCGAACCTCTTAATTAATGCGCATCTACCCCTCTTTTCCGCGCAAACCGCCAAATGTGAATGGCTGGCACGCGCTTTCTTAGATGCCCATAAAGCTTATCTATATTGCCAAAAAGACGGCACATGAATCCCACGTAGTTTTTTTTTTTTACCTTCTTCCCTTCTTTCTCTCTCTCTCTCCTCCTCCTCCTCTTTTTATTTTTTTTAGATGTAAAATTTATTTTCATATTTATTTTAAAAATAATATAAATTGATATAAATATGAATATAAATCAGATAATTAAATTTTATGATTATAGAATCAAAAAAATATTAAATGAATGATAAATTAAATTAATAATATATTAATATAGTTACATATTTTCTTAAAATTAATAAATATTGTACAAAATTATATAGAATTATAAATATAATCTGATATTCAGATACGGATCGAATAGTTATCTATCCATATTTATATTTATTTTTTTATGAATATAAATATAAATATGGATATTAATCAGATGCTTAAATATCTATCTATATTTAGATAAATTTGGATATAAAAATGGATCCGAATGAATATTATCCATATAATTTTTATCCCTATAGAGACGGCCAGTAGCATTAGATTGGATCAAAACAATCAATTCGACAGAAAATTTAAAGCATCACTAAAATCACCATCAAAGTATTGCTTGGCCAACTAAACAACTAGGGTGCCGGTGTCTCAAAATATATATACCAGTTGAAACATAGCTAGCCTTAAGGCTATAACCTAAATATCCTAAAAGAGTGGGTGAGAAGAAGCTCTAGAAATATCGTCTCCCATCCAATTAATTACAGTAGTAGAGTTGTCTTTCAAGACAATGTTGATGAAATTTAGAATATAGGAAGGAGTTGTTAGTTCCTCCTAAACAGCTCATAATTGAGCAAATACTTCCAATATTTAGAGATGCACATTCATGATGTTCTCCAAATACTTTTGTGTGATCTTTGAAATTTATGCGAAATCTTAAGTGATAGACGTAGAGATGCCTCGGCAGAGGCTACCTCTGGTGCACGGCCATGATTTTGTATATATTCTCCAAATGTTTATGTGATGTTTGAAATTTATTGTGTGAAATGGATTTAGCGTGCAAGCCAAGCTCAAGTCGGGGGTACCAAAAATGACACGCATCCAACGGCTTGTTGATGCTACGTGCGTCATCGAGCAAATCCAACAAAACCCTTTTGACGTCCAAAGTCAGAGGTGTCCGGTGGATTTATGTCATAGCCATTATCTAACCGTTATCTTATAATAAAAGCTATTATTTTTTTTTATGTATAATATATTTAGGACAGTTTTTGGTGTAACAGCTGATCTATTATAATCTGGCTATCATAGGATCAAAATATAAAAATAAAATCTAAGAATGGGAGGTAGAATTTGTTTTATCTGCTCCTCTCCAAGCACCATAATAATAGATGCTCCCGCACTATAATGCCTCTTTTTAAAATACTTTCTGAATTAATACAGTGATACAAATGGCAAATAGTAACTGCAAGAAAATAAAATTTTTACGATAAAATTACTTATGATGTAAATATTTTATTATAATAAAATATTTATAATAAAATATTATTTTATTGAAAATAATCAATTATTTACGATGTAATAAAAATTTTATCGTAAATAATTAAGTATTTACGATGAAAATGATATTTGCATCACAAATATTATATTATTTACGACGAAAATTTTTCATTATAAATAATTAATAAAAATAAAATTTTTAAAAATAAATAAATATTAAATTATTTGTGATGATAAATTTTTATCGTAAATAATAAAGTATTTATGATGTAAAATAATTTTATCATAAATAATTTATTATTTACAACGCACCGATTCCATCATAAATAATCGATGAAAAATTAAAATTTTAAAACTAAATAAATACCAGCTTATTTGCAACAAAAATTTTACATTATAAATAATAAATTATTTATGATTTAAATTTAATTTTTGTTGTAAATATTGATTATTTACGATGCAAATTTTTTGTCGCAAGCAATCGATGAAAATAAATAAATATCAGCTTATTTGCGATGAAAATATTTCATCGTAAATACCTATGTATTTATGATGAAAATTATTTTTTCATCACAAATATTTTATTATTTATGATGTAAATTTTTCATCGTAAATAATCAG